>JSYW01004275.1:0-11380 GCA_000787475.1 Lentinus polychrous
TATGATGCTGTGCTTGCAGTGATATACTAACCTGGATGTCGCACATCCTCCATAACTGTACATGGTATACACCACTCCGTTTTTGGACGATCATGTACCAAAATGGTAAGGACTTCGAAGAGCGTCGAAATGTGCATGCTCGGATCCTCTCTTGAAGTTTTACTACCATCGCGTTATCCTCCATTTGTCTTCCATCTATATTGACATTAATGACGGCTTCGCAACTCGGGGACATGAGTCCAGATGCATGCTTGATCAAGAAGTTACCGTATGAGCTTGTCCTTGAGCATATCACTTACCTCTCTGGCAACGACATCGTCAACCTTCTCAGCACATGCAAAGTATTCCGCAGTTACTATCAATACGAGACGATCTGGCGCAGGCTCTGTGCACGGTACGGTGTCAAGGACAAGTCATTCTTCGGCACGCATTCGTGTTTCACCGTCTACAGCACGCTGCTGCATACGTATGGTCCGTTGTTGGGTCTGTGGGCGAGTGACCACCCGTTTAGAGGCAACATGATGACTTTCCGTCTCGGAAAGCTACGGGGATCGATAACTATCATAGGGGAGGTATGGAGTTTCAAGGACATCACGGCCCACGGCGGTGCGGATGAACCGTTGCTCCCCACCTATCTACAATCCTTCTGTATCACTCTGGAAGGAGATAAAATTCAACAAATGTGGCATTGTCACGGTGAGAACCAGCAATGGGTCTCCAAAGGGATACCACAGGTGCCTCGATTCACCTACCTGTCTTCCAACTTCCAATCCACAGGATTGCATCTCGCCCCCCCTTACTCCGATAATTCTTCCTACGCCTTACACCATGACTTCCCCGAAGATGATTCACCCTGGTTCGACAGTGACCGCGAACTGCTCCGACTCAAGCAGGAGCCCTCTGCACTAGCTGCTGACAGCAGAGACAATGCGACAGGGTTAGACAGCCAAGTCCTCCATGCGTTACCGTATCTATATACGCTACAAACCGACCACGAAAATCCTCCCGCCTTCTCTGTCTGCCCATACCCTGACCCCAACTGGCACGACAATCTTCATCTCCACGATCCCCCTCATGGCTTAATGGACCTGATGGACCTGCGAAGAATTGGCCCCGACCCAATTACGTCGATGAGTGATGCTGCACTTCCGCCTCGCTATTACCCAGTTCGTGCACCGAGGCTCAGTGTACACCGGCTCGGAGAGGAGGACTGGACCTTTGCCGACCTCGAGGGAATATGGTTGGGGTCATACGGTCCCCACGGGACAGAGGTCTTATACCTCAACTATGATGACGAAGAAAACGAGGTTCGCGCCACAAAGATTACCGGAGATCTCAATGTACCCCGTGGTGTAGTCAGCTGGAGGTTCCAAGTCAAACCAGACCCTTTGCGGCACCTTGACTGGGCCGCATTTGACGGGAAAGACGTGCAAACGTTTCACGCTGGATCCGCGACCACGAGTTCGCGAGGATTCATGTAATGTCTCCTCTCTGGTTTTCTTGTGTGAAATGACTCTGACGCATTTTACTTCGTTAGGCCGACTGGACGGACACGTACCGAGATCACCGTTGGCCTCGTCAGTGAAGACGACTTATGGATATATTGGTCCTCCCTTGAAAGATTGTTCCGGTATAGACGATATAAAGGCCGAGATCTGGGTTCAGAGAAAGGATACGACTCGCAGGGCATCCGCACAGCGACAGAATGGCTTTAGCTATATAGTCGGCGAATGCAAAAGGTGAGTGGTCTGTGTCAAAGCTGCACAGAAGGTCATCGCTTACTCGCTGTCTCCTTACTTCGAGAAGTCTCAACTATTGCGAGCAAGTGAGCTTCTTCAGGTGAATTCTTGGAACTATTCAATGCAATTGATTGGATCCCGAGAGGAACTTGACTTGAAGGGGAAGGGCTATTCACAGTTGACAAAATTGAACGGCGCGAGGCTCAGGCAAAAGCTGCAGAATTTCTTGTAACCACATGGGACCTCAGGCCTCAGGCCTCAGGCCTCAGACTTCCGTAGAAAGGACTTTTATTCTACATCGCAATAATGTTACTGCAAACATGACTGTTCAGCCATCACTGACATAGAACGGGAAACCGCTCTTTTCCCACTCTCTGACAATCTGCTTCGCTCTCTTCTCAACCCAGACATCGTTTCCCCAGAAACCCCATCCAGCCATGAACCTATACCAATAAACGATCGCCAGCTCCCAGTGTCCGTAAAAGACGTCAAACGGGTACACCTCGTTATCGTCAACTTTCTCTTTCTGTTGATCCCACGAAAGTTCCACTGTACGCATCAAGTTGTCGTAGTAACGCTGCAATAGTTGCCTCTCAGAGGAAGGTTGGGTCACGAGGGATGATTGCACCGACGTTCCCAAGAAATATACCAGGTCCGACGCTGGGAGACCAAGCCCAACGTACTGGAAGTCGTACAACGCGCATCTAAGTGACGTTTCCTCGGAGTGTGTAGCTGATATGGCCGGGACTGATGGTTTTGCTCCTCCTCGACGTCGTGTCGAGGATGAAGATGAACTAGGATATGGCGAACGGTTGAAGACGATGTTTCCGCCTTTAACGTCTCCATGAAGAAGAGTGCCGTAGGTCTGCAGTTCCCGCTCGATGGCGTTGTTCACCTGAATAGCATTGTTGAGCGACGTCGGTTACTGGGTGGTTCAGAGACAGTGCTAGACATACCTTCTCTACCCAAGGCATTAACCATGCATATTCCTCCTTATCCACGTCATCCAACTCTTCTCTCCTAGTATCCAGGTAGTAATACGTTCCCCTCTTCCAAACCCCATTGTTGAGAGTGTCTAAGCTGTTATGCTTTGCCTCGTTCGGTGGAGGGATGAAATGCAGTATGCTCCCACCAAAAGTCGCGTCTTTGGTATGGATGCGGAAGAATCGACCATGGAACCCAGCTAACCAATCCAACACGCATTCCGTCGCCTCCCTCCCCAAGCTCCCATGAGCATCGACAGGATAGTGAATAGAGAGGTCCTCGAGTAGCAGGTTCCCATCATTCTCTTTGCCTTCTCGAGTACGATAGGCCTTGGCCACCTTCACTGAGGATTCGGATGGTTCGAGTGCGGAAGACAGATAATAATAGAACCACCGTTCAGCATTGTACGATATCAGCTTCCTGACGTGGCTCTCTGAAGCATCTTCCAGCGAGCTCGTGAGGGGCGGATGGATAGACTTCAGGATTAGCGTTTTTGGTTGTTCGTGATCATCATCCGACGAAGATGAAGATTCTAGTAGGAGTCGGTATATGTGTCCGTAATTGGACCATAGTGAGGCTAGCTGAGAGAAGGATTTGAGTTTGAAGGGAGGAGGGAGTAGGGACGCGATCGACTTGGACTGCGACATGATAGATATTCGAATAATTTTGATGGGTCAAAGCTGGTCACCGTCAAAGCGCCTTCTCAACTCCACAAATGTCCTCTCAGAGCTTCAGTCAACACGTTCAGGATGTGATCGAATGTAAAGTGTAAAGATACATGCTGCAACTGTGAGTAAGTACACTATTGTACATAGCCTATGCAATCAAGGACCCCTCTGCAAAGCTTCGAATCACTCAACATCCAGGATCAAGCTACTAGCGAGAGACTCGAATGTCGATAGAGTTGAGGGTCCTGGAATAACATTAGTGTTGTTACTGTGCTCACAAGAAAGAGCGACTGACCAGAGCGGCGAGTTGCTGCACTAGTCGCTACCTGCGCCAGGGCGGCTGTAGATGGTGAGAATACACCGCTTGAAGGATCGTAAGTCCACTGGTATTCTTTCGCGACTTGGAAAATTGGGGTTTGGCAGTCAGAACCGTTGGAATGAAGGCAAGATAGAACATGATTACCTGAGACAGCCTGTTCAGGTCCGAAGCCGAGGTACTTCTGGACCTGGGAGATATGTATGGTGGAGTAAGCTTTTGACAAGAGGGCAAACGTCTTCCGCCGGAAAGCGTCTACAAGCATGATTATGAGTATGGACATGACCAGCGCCCTTCGCCGTTACATGTAGGTGGCTCTCCAACTTACCGATGAAGGCATCGGTCAGGCCTTGCACGAACTCCGCAAAGTTGATACCTGGTGTCTGGAACGACTGGGATGCTTTCATCAGGGCTCCAGCTCGCGCGTATATGTTCTCATATTTCCGTTCAGAGGTTGACGCAACAAGAAGGAACAAAGCTTCGGTGATTGCGAGTGTGCGGATGGTCTCTGGGAGACGAGTCAAGGCAAATATCGCTGGCGGACTGAATAGACATCAGAAAGTGTATCTAGAGACGACAGTGACTATGCTCACATGTTATCCAAAGTGAGGTAGGCTAACACAAGGGGAACCGTGACGAGAAGACGTGCTGGGTGGTGATCACCTTCGACCTGAATCCGATTCATTGTATCAATTAGCCGTTAGATCAAGGACGAAGAGATGAGTACTGAGTAATACATTGAGATCGGCATTCTCAGCAGCTTCCACAAGCCCATTGTAATCCCTCTTGGAAGCCAGGGCCACCAAAGAAGGGAATGACACCTGATATACACCCGTCTCCGGTATTTGAGGGAACAAGGGTGCTTGCGGTGCTGTTCCAGTTACCGGCGGGGCAGTCGCAGGTGCACTAGGTACGGCTTGCGTCTGTGCTGGTGCGGATTCTGTTGTTGGGTCTACCTCAATCTGAGAGGCTTCCGATGTTTGGGATGCTGGTGGTTCAGTCGCTGTATCTGCCTGTGCGGTGCTCCGCTGGGCATCTTGAATCTCCTGCTCGGATGAGGGTGGCGGGGTGAGTGGTCCTGTCATTTCTATCCCGAGCTACGATAGAGTGAATATTAGTGGGTTCCTTCGAGGTTTGTCGGATTGAGGTCAAGACTCGCTATTGCCGCCACAAACGCGTTCGAAGCACGTGCAACGTAGCGTGAAGACAGATCGATCGAATTAAAACTCTTGTAGTTTCCGCCACGGTGGTGCCAGCATAACGATGGTACTCTTACCTCGGACGATCTCATGGATAAGTAACTTTTACAAAGTTACAAATCTAGAACGCATTCATGAAAAACACTGACTGACATTTCGCATCAGTTGCTCTGAACACCCCTACAAACGTATGTCCAGGCTATATTCGGGATATACAGAAGTCCGTTCCTTCTAGCTCTCAGCAGCACCCAGTCGGTCTAGTATGCCAAAGCTATTACCTCGTACGCATGATGGGTGACTACGCCCAAGCTATTGCCTCCGGGTCGCTTGTGCGGATACCGGTACCTTCGAGGAGGTAGGACGCCGAGAGCGTTGCCCCGCTTTCTTCTCTTTGATAGGGAAAGGTGACACGTTGGGAGAAGGCTGGCGCAATTGTGGTAATGCCTTCTCATTCCCGACGAGCAACGTCGCACGAAGACTCGTATCGATTGCCCCCCAACCAGCGTAGTTTCCCTGCTCCATCTCCCGGAGGCGGGCGGAATGGTATGCGAGATGGTAGTCGGCCACCGCCTGCCAATGGTATCTATTGTTCAGCTCCCGCAGCTGAGCCATGTACTTCATCGTATCCAACGAGAATCGAAGGGCAGTAGCTTCGTTGCATGCGAGTGTCACGAATCCCCCTAGAATCTGGAAGTAGGCTGCCAACGGTAGGCAGAGTGCGGATAGGGAGAACATCGGGTTCTCCAAGAGTACCGGGGTTCGAGGATTTCCTCCGGAGTGGGAATGCTCGAGATATCGTGCATCTAGCAGGTACAGCGAGGATGGGTCGATTTGGTGAGTAACGATTGAGCCAAGCACGTCGGTTTGGATCCAGGGGAATATCTGTTCGAGATACTGCATTGTTATTGCTACGCTGAACAATGTTCGGTCCGCGGTAGGGAGGCCCTTCAGCTCCAACAGCATCATCTTTAACCGTGCGGTGGCCAACATCGCGTTGATCCTACTGGAGTCTGGAGATGACCCCTGCTGGAAATACGGAGTGTCTTCTTTATCTGTAGTGCCAAGGTTGGAAATAGGAACGACGTCTGGCACGGCGACAATCCGGGGAATGACAAGGTATGCACGGGGTGTAGCCATCTTGTTTTATCTCGTAGCGGTGGAGGAAATACGTCCTTCAAGTTGATCGTTGGCAAGTCGAGCTCAGGTGCCGATGAATAGCGAATCTGCGAAGTGCTAATCCTACGCCATATTCAGCTTTCCACACCCCCAGAGCCGAATATGTCTCTCGGGAAGGACTCACCACCACTACCAAAGGGTAGGCTGTAAAAGGACTTCGAGACGATGCGGCGGAGAAGGGGGATGAATCGACACAAAGGTGATGGGCAACTGGTACTTTTTATACCGATCGTAAAGCTCAAATATGTGGCTCAACATGTGCACGACAAGTCAAAGGAAACTATGGCCAATTGGCGGGCTCACATGATCTGCCAAAAACAAAGGACAATGGTGGCCATTCAATAGAACAATGATATGAAATTAGAAACTCCAAGAAACATACAGATCTCTACGCTACAGAATACACAAAGGAACTATGGATACAAGATTCAAATAAGCGTACAGATATTGTAGAGAATATGTTCATCTTCGTAAGATAAGCACCAACTAGTTCACGGTCAATTGCAGCAACGAGACTTTCCAACCCAGCAAAAACAAGAAGAAAGAACGAAATAGATGTCAAGGAAAATAAGACTCCTCCTCCAGCAAACCCATCGACTTCAACAATGTCCGTTTTTTATCAGCATCGGAAGGTTCGGGATCATCCTCAAACAAGACCTCACTGGCGTCCTTCGTCGTGCACGAGAAGTAGTCCCCTTGTAGAGTCTTCTCATCCTCCGAGTCCTCCGCGTCTTCATCCCCTTCATCATCTGCATCGTCGACTGTAACCTGGATGGGAGGCTCCGGCTCACGAACGCCCAGCTTCCTCCTCACAAGCTCGAAATTCAGGTCATTTTCGCATCTCGGAAGCGCATCCCATCGTTTCCTCAGCTGTCCGTTCGGGTCCGCGGAAATCATAGTTTCGAAGTGAGAGTTCCCGAGTATAGATTGGTCCCTAGCCCAATCTAGAACGAGGCGAAGGGCAGAATCAATCTCTTCTTCTTGATCGTCTGAGGACTTCAGCTCGTCCTTTGTTGAAGGCGCACTGTTAGGACGTCGCGAAGATCGGTTGGCGAATGCGAGAATGACAGAGGGATATGGGATGTGAACCTTGACGAGGAGGTAATTGATATATGCAACCAAGCGTCGAAAGGAATCGTGAAGGGTACGAGGGGGTAATTGGCTACCACCGCTTTGATCCACTAGTGGGCGACTGTCGTCCATAAGGTGGAACAGCTCGCCGGCTTGTACTAAATAGAGGCATTATCAGTTATGAAAATATTTCAATCGAGCTGTTTCATGGGTATGTGCGGAGGAGAATAACGTACCCATGAGACGGAACCTCATCTTTGGCGACAACCAACCCTCCAAACACTTCCCACACGAACAACCCCACCTTTTCATCTTGAAGAAACTGACCTCGTCGCCAACGTCCTCGCCTGCAGCCTTCCTCAGAACATACATACATCTTAGCGCATCGTCGGCATATCCCATCCACGGTTGGTGAAGCGTCATCTCCAGGTACTCCTTCCAATTCCGCACGCTGAACTCACAAGCCTCCACCGGTGTTGTGCCATACTTGTTGTCTCGTCGCGTCAAGTCAGCTCTCATGGGCTCGCCGCCGATAGTGAGGAGCGCTTGGACGGCAGAGAGGTTGTGCAAAGTAGCAGCCAGGTGTAGTGGCGTCGTGCCATGTTCGTCTTGAGCAAAAATACACAGAGGGTCTCTCTCGTATAACCGCCTAAGTGTGTCTTCAATAGGTCGTAAGTGTTTTCGACGATGGTGGGATTGCGGATTGAACATGGCTTCTGTGGATGCTGCTATTGCGTGATGTGCGGGGTATCTTCGAGCGTGTGCAATAGCTTCGCGATTCGCTCTTTTCTTGGGAGACTCATCGTCGAGGTAATGTAGAGGGAGAGATTCGTCTCGGGCCCATCTGCTATTGCGCTCGACGTCATCGGAAGCAGAGAGTTTGTGTTGGGGGTGGCCTCTATTGGCGGAATACGCGAGGTAATCTGTCCTACCGACGCGTCTGAAGCCCTTCTGTGAATGGTACCTATGAGAACGATCCCGTGGGACTGGATAGCGAAGGGGAACGTACATTTCTGAAGAAGAAGTTTGCGAGTCGGACCTGTTGCTCAGCCAAAGCACTACCTTCAATTGTGGGGTCAAGCACATGAGGGCGAGCAAAGAGTGTATCGTGAGGCCTGATGAAGGTTGACTCGATGAACCTTCTGATCATCGCCGTTCCCATGCCGAGTCGTTGAAACTATGTATGGGCTATTGGTCAATTCCAAACTCGTCATGAAAGGATCCGTTCTTACCCTTTCATCAACCTCTATTGAATCAACGAAGACTAATTGCCCATGATCGAGTTCCCTCCCCCATACGCCTGATCCCTTGTGGAACTCATGCTCTATGTATTCCGGCCTGAGTGTACCGTTCTTGTCGAAAAGGGTTTGGGCGAAGACGTGAAGCTCTTCAGAGTATTGTTCCAATATACGCAGGAACGTCCCACGACACCGAGAGCGGTCAATGATGTGCACAGTCATGTTGCCTACTTCTCCTTCGTCCGGATGTTGGACCACAAGGTCGACTCGGGTAATGACATTGTCATGGTGGCTGAACACGGATAGTGCAATCTCGCATTCGTCGAGATCCAATGTCAACACGATCGACATGGTCGACGATACGCGCGAGTGGCGAGGTTGGGGAGGGAGGGATGGAACTCCAGGCTGGTGGTGGTTACGACGTCGCACCGAGTAAATGAGCAATGCGCAAGCGAGGAGGTAAGAGGGATGAACTCACTGCGTGATGAACCGGTGGCGCTTTTGTATTCAAGACACGCCCCTGTAGAAACAAAGGCTTAATAGACAAGGTTCCGATCGCGAATGCCGTTGCGTTGGAACCGTCCGGGTGGGTACTCCGGACTCGGATGGCGCGTATTGCTATCCGTCTCCGACCCTCGAGGACACCGATTATATAGTAGTAGGCCAGACAGCCGAAGTCAATGGATCAGGTCAACGTTGGAACGCAAAACGCTGCATTACTTCACATCTTCCCTGGAGGCAGTGGCTCATTGCTGACTGAACCTGACTGGCCGAATTTCGTATGCCCCGTAACTCAGCGCCAGTCGGAGAGATTGAGGATCGTGATTGTGATCATCGTATGTTCCCTAAAGACTGCGCTGGCCTTGTCACTTTACTAGAATCGGCACGGGTACAACGGAAGCCACATGCCATATGGGTTCAAAGTGCTCGGATGCTCAACGTTCCTGGACCCAGCCAAGTATAGGCTATTCGTGTGGGCGCATATGACGCCCATCCGGATGCGTCGCAATTTCATTTTCTTGGGTAGCTGAGGCATTCCCATATGCAGCATCCGCCCCTGCTACGGTGATGGCTGATGCGTCGACGGGACGAAACCTATGGTGCAAACCGTGGCGTAGTCAATCATCTGTCGCTCGTACACCTCCAAAGAACACGCACAGTCGTCTCTGGACCCTCGCGTCCAGGATCGTCCACATTGATTCGAGACTCGAGCGACAGATCGCATGTAGGACGGAAGAGCTTCTTCGGTTCAGCCGAGCGTTCAATACAAGATCTCGATCACCAGATGAGTCTTTGTTTTGTGAGACGCCGGCCGCCGCTTCTTGCCTTCTGCCAGCCTGAGTGAATCTAACTCTTTCATATTCGATTTTCCATAATTGAAGGACCTTCTCCCGGTCTGGACAGCATCAAAAAATCATACGTACTAGCCATGATGATAATTCCCAGCGGTGTTCCCTGGCAGTGCGCGAATGGGCACAAAGTTACCGATATGGTGGGCTGGAGAAATAACTCAATAGAGTCGTCTCACTAGCAGCTTTTCCCCACAAAACCTCCTCTCTAATCGTCCTCCGCCTTACCTCCATCCGCTGACATTGAGCAACGGCGAAGACGAGGGTACCTGTTACATCCAGCCATTCGGCTCCGTCTCCTGCACTTTATCGTTCCCCAGATGGGTAGCTTCAAATTGCACACGTCAAATTGTAGCCTATCGAGGTAAGCCAATCAACTTAAATCGTACACGTACTCGCAGAGCCCAACCTAAAGCGTACAGAACCTTGTATTGACGTACTGAAGTCTGAAACCGCAGGTGAGTATATTGCTGCGGTCTGCGCCTGAGGTTTAGCTCATCCCAAACCTAGGATATCATTGACATGACGACCAGTAGCCCCCGTGTTCTCCGTCTTACTCCCGTAGCTCGGGGACTCGGTTACTGGTACAGGAGGGGAGGTAAGCTATATTTTCCTGCTATACTCCGGATTTCAGGAGCGACAATCTCCACGATCGTGGTCTAGGCAGTCAGACAGCCCGAGGAACGAGGGATGTATGCCTGACACCCCAATTTTTTTTCCATCTAACTCTTCACCCGTACTGTCCGAACACAAACTCTGTTCTGCTGGCAGTGCCCAGCCCAGTTCGGTTATCTGGGATGTGACGACCCATACACCGCGGCGATGTCATTTGCGGCGATGTCATTTGCGGCTTTACCAGGCTACGAGTCAGATGGTAAGCCAGCCGACACGTAGTTGGCAAGGTTGCCATCGGTGAAGTCCGTTTCTTTTTCGGAACCTCTCGACAAGGCCCATCTAGCATTAAACGTAAACACACCTTGGTTCGGTCCATGTCACGAGCTCTCCGCTTGTGCTTGGCCAATCCAAAGAGTGCGTTAGCTGTCACCGTGGCATCTCCTTAACGTTTCAAGCTTTTCAAGTTGCCGTATACTTAGTGGAACAGCGGCAGGCTGCTAGTGATGATGACGAGAGAAACTTGGACGTCAAGGGTGCCGAAATCGTCACCGAACGTCATCCGTGTCGCCGTATCCTTAACAGCCACTGCGCCGCCAAGACCTGTCTTGTCAATGGTCCAAGTTGCCGAAGACATTGTTGAGGGACAAGCATCCCGCATACTGAACGTTTGACCCATTTCCTTTTTGGGTTGCCCAACCTTTTTTCCTTTGACAATTGCCACTCCATGTTCCGTGTTGACCACTAGCGTACTTCTTTATTCCTTTGACACTTTGACTTTCGCCTTTGGCCTCAGTGGCACCATTATCCCCTGTAGATAAATACCGCTCGTCCTGTAGCCCGATACTTCAGTCTTCCCTAACTGAAGTATCGTACGTCTTCCTCTCTTCTTGCTTATTGCGGACTCTTACTGATTGTACCATAGTAATTTCTATTTACATTCACTAGGTACATTGTACTCGTCCTCAGTCTTCCCTAACTGAAGTATCTAATTTCTATTTACATTCACTAGAATCTCGCGCCTATAT
>JSYW01004308.1:0-10447 GCA_000787475.1 Lentinus polychrous
CTTCCGAGAGCGACTCAGCGAGGAAAGCTGCTGAAGCCAAGAACGCAGCTGCGCAAGCCGAGATTGAGAAGCTCAAGGCTATCATCCAGCAGCAGGCGACCAACGTCACCTCCCTTACCCAGCGACTCCACGACGAGCGCGTCGCGCAGAAGTCTGCTCTCGTCAAGGCTACCAATGTCAATGATGTCCTCCGTGACGAACTCCTGAAGGCGAAGGCTGTCAACAAGCACCTGTCCTCCGATCTCCAACACACCCTCGCCGTTGCCACGAAGGCTGAGGAAGTCGTGAAGGAGAAGGATCTTGCCTTGGAGGCCGAACGTCAAGAGAAGGCCGCCTTGCAGAGGAAAGTCCGAACGCTTACTGCGGAGCTTACCAATGCCAACCGTCCGGCGGAGACAAGTAAGAAGGCCATTCAGGATGCTTACTTGGCCAAGGTTCAGAAGCTGGATCGGCTAGAGAAGGACCATACCTTGCTCAAGGAGGAGAACCGGTATCTGAAGATGGAAATCGTCGGACTGGAGAACAGCGTCGAGTCTTCAAAGTCTTTCGGTACTGGCATTGGTTCTTGTTCTTGTTCTCGTGGACCATCTAGGGGAAGGACACCCACCCCATCGAAGGAGAACAAGCAACCAGTCCCCAAGAACGTATCCTCCGGAAGTCCCTCCCGTCAGATTCATGGCAAGACCTCGACTCCCCTCCGTGTCTTGGCCATGAACAGGTCCGTCTCTGCTGGCTTGGTCAACCGCCTTCTGCCTCAAAGCCTCGCGAAGCCATCGGTACGTGCTGACTTCCATCCGGTGCTCTCCTGTTTCCGTCATTGACCTGCTCACCTTGTAGGCTGAACGTGACGTTGCAGACGTGACGCTTGGGGAGATACTCCAGTTTGCCTCATCTGCGTGCTGAACTATTTCTTTCTCTCGTATTTCCGTTGAGATTCTTTACTCCGGCATACACACTAATTCTATTCTTCTTCTTCGGTCACACCTTTATTTCTTTTGATATCCTCTCAGACAGCGGTATTTCTTCTTATGCATCATTATATCTATGATCTCCTGTATATGTCTTCTCAATACACTCATATTCATGTTCCTCTGAACGACGAACTGTAAGCGTAAATGGTGGGCTGGTCACTGAGTCGGTTCGGACCACGTGATCGCGTCATTTCACGCGTTGACGCGTTTGCCTGCCACTTGGAAAACAGTTTGAAGCCCGCTCCTCTCTTGAGGATCTTCGAAGACATCGTTGCAATGTTCACGCTTGATATGATGAAAGATTTGATATGATGAAAGATATACCATCTGCGTTATATCTCACAGAGTACTACTAGATGATACGGGTATTTTCCGTTGTGAATCCCACTACGTGAAGCAAATCGAGATGTAGAAGAGAGGTTGGGAACCATCACATTATGCAAACTCCTTCTTCCCAGATAATAAACCAGTAACCCAACACCGGACAAAAGTCCGAACGCTGTCAACAATCGACTCAGAGCATCAGCGCCATAGCAACGGCGCCCAATGCAAGGGAGAACGCATATCCGACGTTGACGGACATTGCACCATTGCCATCTGCAGTGCTGGCACCGGTGGTATTGGCAGCCTGGGAAGCACCAGTGGAACTGGGACGAGCAGCGGTGGAAGAGACCTTCGTCAAACCGCTTGGGGTAGACGCAGCGGAACTACCGCTGCTTGCGCTGGATGCTGCTGAAGAAGCTGCAGAGGAAGTAGTGTTGCTAGCGGCACTGCCGGCGGCAGCGTTGTTGTTGGAACCGGAACCGGCAGTAGGAGGGGGAGTAGCTTGGGAGGCGTCCTTCAAGGCACCTACGCCCCAGGGGATGGGTTGACCATCGGGTTCGTTGGCATTCGCAGGGGGGTCAAGCTTGCCAGTCGAATCTGCGATACCGAAACGAGTGGTCCACGTCACGTTGGGAGACGAGGGAGAGGTGAACTGATAGAAATAGATGGCGGAATTGGGTGTGACCTGCGAGTATCGTTGTCAGTAAAGGAGCATGAGCAACCTGAGTAGGAGGCAGTCACATACCTCTGGGCAAGGGATATGCAAGGTGGTGTTCGAAGGATCAGTCCCGTCGACCGTAGCGATAGCTATACATGAAAAGATACCGCGAGAGTAAATTATTTAATAGAACAGCTCGATGGCAACAGGAACTGACTCGTGATGTGGTTCATCTGAGTATTGCTACCAGACATCAACTCGATGTTCATAGTCTTCCATGTGCCAGTCGTGTCAACTTCCCAAGCAATGAGGCAGGTTGAGCCTTCGTTGAAGACGTCACCCGGACCGGGATCAGTGGGGGTAGGGTCTGCACGAGCGACGAGAGCGGCCGCGAAGACTGCACCGACGAAAAGTGGAGAAAACATTCTTGACGTGAGGTTGGAATGTGAGAGAACGACAAGGAGGGAACGGGGTGTAAGGTTGTGCTAGAATTTAACAGAGGCTAGTACGCCACGAGTATCCATGCATCAGCAACAGGCTCGCGAAAGTTCAGAATGCAATATAAAACGACGCTCACTTGCGGTGGGAAGGAGGTGCTTCGAAACAATCCTCTAAGCCCGACAGATCAAGCGTTGTTCCTCGAAATGAACGACTTCAGTAAGGAGTGGAATGCCCAAATATGAAAGGGCGGTGGAGGAAAGAGCCTAAAACGCCTGAGTGTGCGGTGAGAGGATGAGGGTAGGAAGCAGGACGTTGAACAACTCTATGGTTGCTGTCGCGTCGGGGTTTGATGCCGCCTCCGCGCGTGCTTGCGGTGTTCGAAAAACGACTACAACTGCCATATATGGCAATGGGCGTTATTGGTGGGAGAATCGCTGTGCTCAGTGGTGCTTGGGCTGTCGACCAATTTCTCCGCAAAGCGGTGAAGTCGACATAGAAATAACAAGAATGAGTTTGCAAATAGTAGCAATACAGTAAATACAAGAATTAGCGAGACTCGCTCGCTCGCAGACCGAGACCAACACAATGAACTACCAATAACGACACTGAGGGTATCTTGAATGAAATGTAGATCGTAAAGTCATCACAGCACGACAAAGCAAGATCACTTCTTCCTTCCGCCGGCAACAGCTCTCAAAATGCCTTTGAGCATTGGCTGTTTGTGTGTCGCAGTCCTTGGGACGATGGTACGACTGGTCAATATCGGACTACCGGCTGGAGGAGCGAAAGACGCGTTGAGGAATTCTTTCCGAACCTCCTCTGCGTCAGACTGAGTTGCAAGCACCGCTCGAGTCTGTGGGACATCGGGTATATTGATCCTCAGTGGAGGACGTTTCTTGCCTCTTGACTCAGCAGCGCCATCGTTGACAGGAGCAGAGTTGTTGGCGCGAGGGGTCAGAGGAGTACGGGGTGTATCAGGAGGGAGAGGGAAGGAATCTAACAGGTCTTCGGGCTTTCGTAGGTGCTTTGCAACACGCTGGCTATGCGAGGGAAGGTCGAGGACGGACATGGCAGGATTGGGGAATGGATACGCAGCAGCACCTCCGAAGGTAGCGAGATCGTCGTTGAAGGAATTATCCGCCTGCATGGCGTATCGGGGGTCGAGGTCAGAGTCCTGCGAAGCTTGAGTGGAGACACTTCCCCGTCGCTCCTCGTCCTCCACGACCCCAGGCACCTCAACCGTCTTGCCATTAGATCCGAACTGGACCCATGCGTTCTCTCCCGTCTGCTTCTCTCCACTCAACAGGTGAGCAAACTCCCACTGTTCTTCCTGATCTCTCCAAACACCGCCTTCGCCGTCTCTCCATACGTCACCCACACCCACAAGCTGACCATCAACCTTCGTCGCTCCTTGCGACTTGGCCTTGGCCTTATTGTAGCTCTTGATGTGATCCTCTACGTTTCCGCCGTCTGCGAACTGCGCAAGAGCAAGATCAACTGCAAGGGGAGGTGGTTGTGTCTCCTTGCCGTATTTGGCTTTTTTGGACTTGGTGACGGTGGATGCGACAGAGTGGGTGCGGGAATGCGACGATGAGTAGGGCATATTCTCGGAGGTACGAGCTGTGGAGGGACGGGAAGCGGGTCTCAAGAAGCCCAGTGAAGGGGACTTTCTCAGGCTAGGCTCCTTGGTGGAAGATAACGTCTCCTTCGATTCGCTCTTCCTCTTGGTCGAAGTACGAGTAGGAAGGACAATGTCCTGGTAACTCAGGAACGCGGATGTGTAACCAAGAGACTTGAGCTCCGAACGGTAATCCTCGTTCCCAATAACAGGGGATACAATAGCTGTACCGACCGATGCACGTCGAGTAGAGTGGAGGGATCGGTGAGACTCGGCGTCTGGGGTGCAAACAGTAGGGGTGCCTGGTTCAACGTTGGCAACCCAGGTGGTGATACTCGCGAAGACGGATTCGCGACGCCTGTACGTGACGGGCTTTTGGTAGTCGGGTTGGGCAGTCTTGGGTGTAGTGGGAAGCGGCTGAGTGGGTGCCTTCTTTTGTGGTGGGTATGCGAGGAATGAATACGATGGCAATGCAATGGGCGGTGTAAGAGGGTTGGGTACAGCCTTGGATTGCTTCTTCAGTGCTGACGATGTCATTAGATCTGGGAAGGGGGATCGTAAGCATGTGCTGAAAAGGTGAACGCAGTTGCACAGACTTACTAGGATGGGAAAGCTGCGATAGCAAGGTAACGTAGTGACCAGTAGCGAGTAGCGTTATGCAGAAAAACGAGACGAGTAATTGCGAGATATATACAGTACGGATGCGAGTGCGGGAGAATCTATGAGAGTATGGACGTGATATGCGTATGAGTCTCCTGAGCTAGCAGGGAACTACAGACTCGGGGAGATCAGCGAGTTCTAGGGCTATATAAGGGGAGATACGGTAGAAGTATATCACGAATACAAGAATGGAGAAGGGAACGAAGTCCGAACTTAACAATAAGTCTCTTCTTCTAGCTCATTATAAACACCCCCTTTCCGCCACGATTGCCTTCAGCTGCTCGAGATCTTCGGCAGGTAAACAACAGCGTGAGCATCGATTTCATACCCACCCGGCGGCAGAGATGTCCACCCTGGCTTCGCACGTCAGGGTGTTATTGTTCTGCTCTGGATTAGAGTTCCATTTTTGACTGAAGGGATGCATAGCAACACGGCATCGTGACCGTCATATTGTGTGGCCGACCTCGAGAGGTGAGGGTGCGTGGAAAGGCAATCAACGCTCTATCCATTTTGAATACAAAGCTTTCCTTTTCGAGAATAAAGCAATGCCACGCGCCACGTGGTTTTCTGCGTTAGCTGAGTGCTCTGAGTGCTGCAGCCAACATTAATAATAATATAAATGCTGCTGAGAAAACCCAAGGAAGAAGTCGTTGCCGTGCCCTGCAAGCTGTAAAGGCGTGAAGGACTGCAAGGTACTCCAGCGGTGATCACTACTCGGGACATAGCCTCGCGATGCGATAGCATTCAGTCGAACCGATAGAATCAACCCTGCAGGGATGGACTCTCAGTACTCAGTGCGCGGCACTGACCAGGTATTTCGCGATGTATCCTGAAGGCCTGAACCTACTATGGTACTAAGACGAAGCGTAGAGTGACGTTGACATGAATATGAGATAGTGGTCAAACTGAATTGTTGTACGGTACCCTGACAAAGGACCGCCAACGCGACCAAAGACAAAAAGAGTGTACACTCACATGTTGATTGCATATAACAAATATTAGAAACTCAACCATAACATGGGCATAGAAAACGTGCTACACTGACATCGTCTAGTACTAGTGTATGTTTCATTATACATGATATACCCCACCGCATGCTTCCGCGCCCAATTGCAAAATCAGAGGGCGGCTTCACTGCCAGCAGTGAGCCAGTCATGGGGGGTCGCCCGTAGATACGAGCGGCGGTCGTTGGGGCTGTAATACAGCGTTCGCGGACCACCATGACCTTCCTCAATTGCAGGGTGCAAAACATGCCCCAGCCGGAAGCTCTGGAAGTGATCTTCTCGAATGGAGCATGTGAATGAGTATATGTAGTGTTCATGAGGAGGAAGGCTTATTCATCTCTGTCGAGGCAGCAGCGGATTTGTTGTCTGACGATGTCGCTCCTGCCACAACCTTGGCAAAAGCGGTGAAGTCATTCTTGGAAAGCTTGCCCCTCTGACGACGGCGAAGAAGATTCAGCGTTTCAGTAGTGAACACATCATGTGAACGGACTACTAACCCTCATGGCGTATACGACGACCTGCTGAGGTGGAGGCGGTAAAGATGGAGCGGTATCTTGACTGATAGCCTCCTTCAGAGTCACCCGCAAAATGCCTTGACTCTCGTCGAATGAACAGAGAACTGCCGGGCCCAACCGGACGCTCATGGATACCTTCCACACCGGCTCGCGACGGAACACTGCACGTCTGTTTGTCAGAACGTTGCCTTCGAGAAGAGAAAAAAATCGCCCACCCAACCGCTGCGCTTTAGATTCGGGGTGCGATAGTAGTTTGACGTTCCCGAAAATTCCATCGGTAAAATCCTTGTCGCCACGCTTGATGTAGAGCTTTGCGCCCTTAAGTTCTGCGACCAAGTCCTCATCTTCCTCTCCGGTTCGGTCTGCGCCGTGTATCCATGAGAAGGAGCATCAATCACACGTAGGATAAAACGTACTTGTCTCCGGTGTTTTTGAGACTTTATGCGCAGCAAGAGCCTCGTCATCTGGTCTTGACGACTCCAATACCGCACCGTTTGGTGATAAAGATGCGGGAGAAGACCAAACTGGACGTTGACGGCATGGAGTGAACGATGCAAAGCCCGTAGATGAGGAAGCGAACGCGGTGAACGCAGAGGTCGGCTTGTACTGTGGACCAACATCTCCATACTGAATAGATCGGCTATCATCTAGGGAGAATTGACTTACCCCTGGGATACGATGCGAGGATTGAAGAAGGGCGGGTATATGTGCGGTGGAGGGTGCAGCCGAGAGAGGACTAACAGGTACGACGATCGTGGTAGTGGGTGCTTGTCCGCGATCCAGAGCAGCTGGGGCCTGCTCTTCTTTCTCGGGGACAGTATCCACCGAAATGGTATCCGGAAGATCTTCGCTCGTGCTCAGAGCCTCTTTGAAGGGTGATTCAGGAACCACCTCTCCACTAGGCATCACCATTTCGCTCAATACGGAGACATCCCCGATCGCGATGGATCCGGGGTGCGGAGAAGCCTCATCCTCGATTTTCACTTGAACGGGATGGATATCGTCCTCCGCCGGGGGAGTGCTGCGAGACCTTTTCCGGGGAGGACTCATGGACCTGCGCTGTTGACGTAGGGGTCATCATTCAACTTCCGATTCCTCCGATTTAGAACGATTGCGACGTACTGAGTCTGAAGATATCTCAAGCTCGGCATTCGACTAAACAATATGGTTGTAAGCGGCGATTCGCAGTCGGAGGAATGTTGAGGGTTGTACATTTCCAGCATCTTCGTCTCTGATCTTCCTCTTTAGAGATCCGGGCTCAGTAACATCGCTCGCCTGCGGTAGCTATAAGTTTAGCCTTCAACATTCAGTGAATACAGAGTTGTGTAAGTCTCACATTCTCCGATGAATCAAACTTATGTGAAGGGCTACCAGGCTCTCCTTCGACCAACGTCGAATCCGATGCAGTGCTACTGACCGAGAAGCTCCTGAATGTCCTCCTCCTCCCCGAGGGACTGCCGAAGCTGCTCACGCTTTGAGCTTAGGCACATCGACTATAGATATCCGGATGTCGACTCACCGTTTTGCAGCTCTTTGCTCGTTACGTTTTTTGCTGTACTGATAACCGATAGCGGCCGAGAATGTAGCGAGTGCGCAGCACACGACATTGAAATCGTTGAGAGGAAACATGATTTGAAGCAAAGTGCGGTCCTAATATGGGCACTTTACCAGTGAATGGCGGCGAGAGTCAAAGTGAGAGAGTGAATGTAAGATGAACGCATATGCAACCTCGCTTCCGGCCCCTTATACAAATGGGAGGACCATGATGCATGATATCCTCACCTTTGCAGCTTGTTTGAGGTGAGGATATCTATGCTAGAAGCAGAGCACGTGCCTTGTTGCGTCGAGTCTGGGGACGCATCGTTCGCCTTCAGGACAACACTGTCGTACCGTTTGCTCTGACCTTATAACAGTAACTGACAGAGGTGAGATATTCTGGGAGCTGAAGGTGATAGAGTCAAATAGACCGTGAGTGGTAAGAATAGCGGCAAATGTATGGCCGTGCGATTTTACCACTGATGTTCTCTTCCTCTTAGACGGCCAGTCAAGTGCAAGCATGAACGCCTCCCAGGATGCCTCAAAGGCTATGAATCCGTGGGTACGAACTCAGTCAAGCAAGCCGGCGACGTCGTCGAAAGCGAGAACATCAATGCAGGCAGTGTGAATTGCCTGCGCTGTGAAGCAGCCACGTCAGCTTCAACCGGAGCGTCTTCCCCACGCATGCACTGACAATCCGCTATAAGTTACAAAGTGTTGGCTGTCTCTCAACACTGTATTTCCGTCTTCACCTTCTACTTTCTCCTTGACGATGTTGCTGCCAAAGCTGCTCACCGTCGCGCTCGCGCTCGCACCTTCACTGGTGTCAGCAGCGCTCTTCCCGAAGAACTCGCAAGTCAAGATGATCGACCCTCCCACATTTCGCAAAGCCCTGAAGGAGAATGTACGGTCGCTCTATCTTTCTCTGTAGTATGATAGCACTCATTCGATTCAGGCCACAACCGTAGTCGCGTTTGTTGCACCGTGGTGTGGGGTATGTTCTAATTTGCGTAGAGATCCAATTTTGTTTCCTAATCGAGCTTTGCATACAGCACTGTCAAAGGATGGCACCCGAATACAGCAAAGCGGCCCTTGGCTTATATCCTCTGGTGCCTTTCTACGCTGTTGACTGTGATAGGCACAAGAAGCTTTGTGCCGATCAGGGTGTTCAGGGCTTCCCTACGGTGAAGGTACGAATACTCGCAAGTGTATTGATATACGGAATTGTATCCCCTAACGTCGAATACAGCTTTGGCCGCGTGGTGGTCGTTCAAAACCCATGATCTTTGACGGCGCAGAGCGGACTGCCAGTGCCTTCTTCTACTGGGCCTCCCGCGCCATTCCTCATGGCGTGAAGAAGCTATACAAGATCGAAGACATTCAACCATGGGTCAAAGAGGTAACTCAGGTTGTCTCCTCCCGTATTACATCACCAACAAAGCTCGTCTTTATCAGAACATAAACGAGACCCGTGCTCTGCTTGTGAACAACGGCAAGAATATACCCTTGCTATGGCAAGTACTTGGAAACAAGTACAAAGACCACTTCAAGTTCGCTATTCATCGGGATCGTCGAGGGAAAAGCTCGGAAAAGCTTGGTATGGAGAAAGGCGAGAAGGGCTCGTCCAAAGTCCTGATATATCCGCCCGGATCAACAGATTTCGTACGCTTCGAGGGTTAGACTTTATCTCAAATATCCTGTCCGCCGACATGGGTGCTGACGGATGCTGTTCTATCCAGGTATTACGAAGTATGATTCTCTGACCAAATTCTTCGACTCAATTATCGACGGTACCGCCAACCTTGAGCGAGCCAATGAGGAGGCGAAGACTGAAGAGTTTGAGCCTGCGGAGGAGGATCTTGAAATTGAGCGACAGCAGGAAGCTCAGCGAATAGCCCTTGCTCACGGTGGCTTTAGGTAAGATGCCCATGATGGATGTTTCTGTGCGTCATACCTGACTTCCTGACCTCTAGTGATTTGATCGACTTCGAGGAAGCCATTAAGGTCCACGGGAAGGATTTCCATGGCGCGCATGGATTCCCGGGTTCGATGGGCAACCTCCCAAAGAAGGGAGACAAGAAGAAAGACGACAAGAAAGACGAAGACCCCATCCACGCTATTCTCAAGCACCAGAAGGAGCAGGAGAAGAAGAGTGCAGAGGCTCCAAAGATGGCAAAGACGGGCGAGGCAGGCCAGGTGGTTCTGGAGGCTCCTTCAGCCGAGACCAGTCATCCTAAAACGCCTGTCGCTGAATCGACCGCTACTCCGACCCCAAGGTCCTCCGCAAACACCGCCGCAGCGTCCGCCGATGTCGCTCCCTCAGTGTCCGCGCTCACTGAAGAAGCAACCGTGACAGATTCGCCGAGGGTAGAGTCGTCTAGTTCCTCTGTGGCTGCCAAGCCAGCAGAAGCTGAGACTACCGCACATGATGAATTGTAATACCGTCGACATGTATTATAAGTTACTATATATTGTTCATCTATTAACATCAATCGCGGGTCTTATGTCGTATTCCCATCGCAGGTTGGGCTTGAGCCGGCATAAGGAGCATGTCCGAGGACTTCATGCTTGCGACATGGTACTGACGATGTTGTGAGCGTTATGAGCTTCAATTCAGGATGACCGTGTTCGCGCAGGCGCCTGTCTAGGACGAATGGCATTGCCGTTTTGGTCTCCACAGATTCCTTTGAAGGTTTGTTTGAAGTTCTCAGTCTTCAAGC
>JSYW01004316.1:0-23546 GCA_000787475.1 Lentinus polychrous
TGGGTAGACCCTCCCGAGTTACCGTTACCGTTGGCACGCGTCCTGGTAGACTTGCCGTTCATTTTCGGGCGAGAACCTTCGTCGTCGTCGCCATCCTCATCATCGTCTCCCGCATCCTCAACTTTGTTGCCAGAGAAGTCTGCGGGCCCACGAGTATCTCGCTCGCCCTCGAACTAGAGTACGTATCATGAGTTGAGGCACGACGGTTGCAAGCAGCAGTGGTGCCTACACGCAGGTGACGTTGGACGATGTTGTTGACATCCCCTGAACAGTACTGGTATAACTTGACGTGATGTCCTGGACGCTCTTCTGAATATAGTGGCGTTCCAAAAATAGCACTCGGTTAGCCTGAGCGACGGGTCGAGAGGAGGACGAAGGACCAACCGAAGATGATGACCGCAACGTCGACCGAGCAGAGAACACCGAGTTCATATGCTTTCTTGAACAAGCCGTTCTTACGCTGGACACACAAGGGACAACGAGTGTCAGTGCGAAGGTCGCGGGTAAAAGAGGAAATGCCAAGAGAATCTGGCATAAAAATAGGAACTGACCTTCAAAAAGGTGACAGAACGATTGCGTTCGTGCTATGTATGGCGAAAGAGGGCATAAGCGAGCTGGATATAGCGCAGGGATAAAGTGGATGATGTGGAGAGTATACTTGGCCGCGGGGAAGCTATTATGGGAGTGTCATGGTGAATACGTACCGTTATAGGCTGGATTTCGATTTTGCGTCTGCCCATGGCTGGAGGCCGTTCAAGTCAGCGAAACGGATGTGGGTTGTTTCCTGGTTATGTACCAATGGTCAGAGGGGTGAGAGAGGGAAGGGAGGGGGTAAATGGTGGGTCCTTGTTTCAAAAGCTCTGAACTTGAAGAGCCTCTCGGCATGCTATCACTTCAACGCGCGCCGGCCGGACGGGCCCAATGGTCAAGCAGCCGCAAACGCCGCTCAAACACGGAACCCCTTCCCTCCCCTTCGCTGCCACCCAACTGCACCCGCTTTCCGCAGCAACTACCATCAGTCCCCTGCTCGCGTTTGTCGTAACAACTTTCGTTGCCCATTTGGCGGCTTTTTACTCCCTGGGCTCTCCGAATATCATCAGCTCTCGAGCTCATCACCGTCTGCTTTCTGCGCGGTTTTGGATCAGTCTCACCCCCTTTCGTGTCTGGCGTCATCCGTTGCGCGTAGATGTCCCCCCGCCATGGTAGATCGTTTTACCGCCATCCTGAACTCGCTCATCGTCCAGGCCGCGCCGGGTTTGTCAGCGCACTCCATGGACATGCTCTTCCTCATGCATCTCCTATCAAATCTTCTCCTCAGAGTTCTCCCTCACATAGTTCACACTCAACGTCTATCGTGCCTTGCTCATCCACCTGCTGCACTGGCCAAAGCTCTGGTCTGCTGACTGCAGATGCCGCCGCCCGTTCTCACCGCATCTTGCTCAACTGCTTCTCTCCCATTCCCTGGGTCCTGGGTCGCGCCGTGTTGGAGACATGCCTTTCTCGGCCTGACAGATCGGACGCTCTAGATTCAGTTTGCCACCAAGCAACTCTCCCTTCCATGATCGTCGTCTATCCGCAACTTGTCTGTGGGGTTCAACAAACGCATACCCGTCGGATTCCACTCCCCTGTGCTGCGCACTTCTTTCATCTAGCTCAATGAGCGCAATGCCTCTCAAATGAACTCATTACAACATATTTCAGCCTTATCGCCCTTACCCACAGCGACGGGCCGTGAGATGCCATACGTTTGCATGTGCCCAGTCACTTGAATGCCGACCGATCCCGACAAACCTTGATCCCGCGGCATTCCTCGGCAGCCTGTTCGTGCCTGATCGTGATGCGATCGCAAGGTGTACAATCCAAATTTGGTAGGTTCAAAGTTAAAGCCTACCAGCGCTGTGTTCCTCCCCGCCTCAGATCTGAGAGACAGCCGTGTTTCTCCAGCGCGACACAGGATGCAATGTTGTCGAGCCTCACTGCTCAGCAACCTCAACGAAGGTGTTTCTACTCATAGAGCCCCTCGCTAACCGCTAGCAACAGTGTAAAGCCAATTCAGGCGTTCTATGGCCCAGACCACGAGCAAACTACCCGTGTCAAGGCGGCTGCGCTACATGGTAATTGAGTGAAATGGTGCGATTCTCTCGATGCGCTACCGAGTGAACCAACGAGGTCGTCTCGCAATGTGTCATGCCCACCGCCCTTTTGTCACACAAACGCATTGGCTGCTCTGACCGCTATGCTCTTCGGGTGAACGATCTATATGGAACAGCATGACTCGTATGTTTTCCGTATCTCTCATGGCTTTATACCATTATTTGATTTCTCTTCACTTCCACTGCACGCCAACACCATTGGCCCTCTCATCTGCTGATCGAAGGGCCCGCCGGACCCGCACCGCAAGCTTCGAGCACTCCCACAGTTCACACACAATGGCTCGGAGCAAGTGCACTCCTCCGTTTTCTGCAAGAAATCTGCTGCAACTGTTGTACCTTATGTACTACGATGCGATCCCGACCTGCTAGGCCAGTCGATTTGCAGCCGCTGCTGGATGTGCCTTTACGACATTTCTGGGAATGTCGGTTCCCTACCACTTGACCCACGTCCTCGCTGCGTATTGTACCCGGTGCTCACGCGTCTGGATTGCTCGGTCTATTCCTCTATCTCAAGTATGCAATTCCTTGCTGTCTTCGCATCCCATAGCACAGAACCTGGTCCTTGTCTCCATCGACTACCCCTTATATATTGAACGCTCAAGATATGTCAGGTATGTCCCCTTCATTAGGACGTTTCCTGCGCTCTACTCTAACCATCCCCCGACGAGCAATATCGTGAATATTCTCCTGTCTTGACGTTTTTGTCGGAAACCTGAATGGCCGTGCAGCCACCGGAGACATTCGCACCGCCGATCCCCATAGCTCCGCGCCCTGTCCTCGAAATCTTATGGGCTTGTCCGGTTGTTTGGGACACATCCCCGGTCTTTTTCATCTTTATGCCTTCCTCCAGGTGATTGCTCGCCCGGTACTCTCACGTTTACGCCACAACGTCATCATTCACTTCCCGTGTGCATCTAACTACCCCGCGTAGGGACATGCAGATCAGCGCAGATAAGCATTCAACCGGCGGCGAGCGGATTCCAACGTTGGACGTCGGTCGCCTTGCAATAAGTTTCTGGATGAAATAACACCAATACTGAGCAGCCTTAGTAGGAACGGGCAACACAGATGAATCCGGCCAGGTGATGTAGTCAAACCTTGGAGAAATCGGAGTCCCGTTCGAACGTGCTTCCCGCTCTCCCACGACTCATCCCTTCGTAGCATAAGGGAATGGGAACTGCCGCGAATCCAATCCGCATCTACCCATAGGTTCCACAGTTGTGTTCCTCATTCACTCAGAGCTGTCGCGCTGGTGTTCCTGCTTGACATGCCACGCACATGCTGAATGTTGGAAGATCTGAAGTGTCCCCTCTCTGTGTTTCGTCCAGAACATGGCATCTGACCCTCATCGAAGTCGCAGGGAACCCAGAAAAACGGATACGCGAGATACATGATCTTATGCCTTGTAAGTACTCCCTCGATGATATCCACGCTCGCTTACTGCGGCGGAGCCGATCTGGACTATAGTACAACCCTATCTCAGGATTTTTACGTTTTTTCCACCCCTCTCCTGAGTTTCTTTAACAGACGCATTGGATATCGTGTCGCAGTGGCAGCTATGACCTCGTATTGTTCGTCAGTGACCAGTGACCAAGGGGGTCGTACACAGTGGGAGACAATGCGCTCTTATGGTGTGTTAGTGGCCAACGTGATGCTGTAGTTTGGCGCACAAGACATCTCTCTGGAGTCTACCATGAACTAGGTGTGTACAATATCCATCATCATCCATGACCTCGGAAGCCGCTGGAATGAAGGAACTTGCAACAAGGGAAGATTGGGTATGGTCAAAGGTGAGATACCGGATCTCAAAACACAATGGGACCCTGCAGGAAGGGAACCACCATCTCCACCTGCGAGAAAGCAATGTATCCTTTTTGGATCTGAACTCGTGATCGGAAGATCGTGTCTTGCGAGGTTCTCAGGTTCTCTCCCTGTGCTTCGAGTCTTCGTCGAATTCACCGAATTTCGAATTCATCCGACTCTTTACGTTGAATCTGTATGATTGGTGCGCTGTGTCCATCTATCCGTTCGTTCAACATTCAGGGGTGGAGTTGCGGGATTGAATTGAGGCCGAGACCTTGGGTATTTGTTTGCCCTGGTACGTTGGATAGGTGGTGCACACGTACGCTCAATCTTCATGATATGATTCCTTGTTTGTAAGTCTTGGTTTCAGGTCACATACGGAGTCGTGCCATACATAAGTTATAACACTTCTTCCTAGATCCTAACAGACAGACAGGGCGGTGTATGGCGTAACCCACGGAAAACGCCGGAGTGGGCGTACTCACAGGCGGGATGAGACCGTAGGCGAACAGTTATCTCCAACAGTGTACCTGTTGTTCGTGCGCCACGGATTCTAAAGCCACCCGCTCCGCGAGTTATTACCGATACGATGGCGGCGTATTAGAAGGCCAGGAAAGACTCGGCATGTGGGGGTGCGTGACAATTCACAAAGGTAGTGTATTATGTCTCGGATTGAAACGGGATGATCGTCGAGAACCTTTGCATACAAGCTCATATAAACTCGGGCAAGGATGTAGAGGTTTGTTCCGACAATCGCCTGCTTCTGCATATCTAAGTTCTGGTGCTTCTTCGGAAACAGGCATTCAGTAAAGCGTGCTGTGCAGCGTGAACTGGCGAAGTGCTATCGCAGAAAAAAACATTGCTTGTCGCTGACAGTCTACTGAGCCGTACCGCCCAAAGCAAAGCCCTTCGGTCTGCTGGTATTTGGTGAGTCATCACCCTTTCAGTGGGCTTCCGATGTCAAACAGCGCAGTTAGCTGGCGCGGTCCTCGCAAATCCATCTCGGCGAGTTGTAGCAATTTGATGCTTGCTTTGGCATCTTGCGTCTAAAGCTCTAATAGACCGCGGACGTGAATCACCGTCACGGTAAGTCGTTTGCCTTCTCAAATTTGATATTCTATTGTAAGGTTCCTAGTCGGACTCGCGTCGACCCGTGGTTCGTATCCACATCATCCGACAATCGCAGGAGTACAGTTCTGACACTGTACTGAACTTCGGATCTTCCTCAGCTAATCTCATCTTGATGGGTGGTGTCGTTTCTCCTCGTCAGCGTCGACGCAACGTTACGCTGAGTATATTTCTGATCTGCAGAGTCATAGCGCCCTCACCTAGCTATATCCTATAGGTCTTCTCAACTCTGGTTTTCAGACTGTATCCGACAGATTGGACAATCGTCTGTTCTCAGCGACTCGTCCGCAGCTCCGTGATGTTACTATATATGCCGGGATTTCCGCAGATCTCCACGTTCTGGGTGCGTGCTACGCAGAGATTCGTTCAGAAATCGTTCCTGTGCGTTGTTAGGTCACCGTTATGAAGAACTCACCTACCGATGCAGCGAACCATCGTGCGCGCAAGCGGGAACTACTCGCCGTATCACCCATATCTTGGGCCTCGTTTCTGAAACTTACATTCTCGAATCTGCACAGCTGCAACCTCCAACCAATACAGAGTTGCAATGTCCAGCGGCCGTCTCGCGCGCGATGCATTCTCGGCCGAACCTTTCCCCTTGAATGCCAGCGTTCTTCCGCAGTTACATTGCCGGATCTCATCAGACTGGGGTACTCAACTAAACGTTGGTTACTTGCTGGGTGCCGCAATTGAGCCATACTGTAGCAACGTTCTATGTAGATACCGTCATAAGTAGCTGCGTACCAGAATAGCACACGTATTCGTAGGCATTCTATGTTTAGATTGCCCTAAGAATAGTTTCTCGCTCTCAAAAATAGAACAACGCCATAAATAAACTCAGGAACTCGCGTCAATATCGCTTTCAAGCACAGGCGAGCGATTCAAATTGAATTGTCAAGCAAAACTGCGCGAGCTCGTTCACGGTTTTCCCCGACAACTGTGCGGAAGCGTCCTCATCATCTACCTTCAGCTTCATCGACCTGCCATGTTCTGAATCTTCGTGTTGCGAAAGCTCTGCCAGTGCCAATCCTATCCTTGATGTCAGGTGACAGTGGTTACCCGGATTGGTGATGGCATCCCGATACGACGAAAAGTATCCCAACGGCAGACGGGACAGATACGGGTTTCCTCGTGCCTACGATGTCTGTTGCCCGGTCAACAGCTGCATGTTGCGTCCATCCTCGAAAGCAAGTCGACTTGCAGCTACCAGTTGCATCTATGCATTCCTCGTCCCCGCTCTAACTGCTCTTTGTGACGGTACACTTCTTGCGCTCTCATGCTTGTGGACGTCTGCATGGCTTCTCAGTGATCATTAGCGTCATGTGAGACAGCTCCATGTGAGAGACGATATGATGCGACACATGCTCTGGTGGCCGACTTCCCTCTTCATGCTGCGCACAACAGCAAGAACCGTCCGATCGTTGTCTGCCATTGCCTTTCATATGGTCCACGTATACCCCCATGGCCCCCATGGCATGAAGTTCACACTGAACCATCCCATTTATCAACGTTCCTCAATGGCTTGCTGTGCATTTGTTCGAGGAGTACATATGGGACCGTCAACGTTTGTCAAGATGCCTGACAATCGCGTCCGGGTTGTTTGATCTTCCATGCCATTCGTTCATCAAATCATGTCTTCGATGCACACTCTTCTCCGGATCCGAAGCCTATAAAGTACAATGAACGGGCTCAGAAGAACGTTGGACTGACGTGCCAGGATAACCTTAGGTTTTCTCCTATTGTCCTCCGCCTCCCTCTGCTCCAGAACCGTTGCTGCTCCCCGCGACGCTTCCAACACCGTAGACCCAAATTCAACAGTATGGCCTCTACTCTTGGTTTGCTTCTCCTAGCAGCTACGGCCTTGGCCCTTCCCGCACCGGAGGTGGAAAGACGTCAGGCAATCACCATTCTCTCCTCGGCCCAGGTATCGTCGTTCAAACCGTTCACGCACTATGCAAGCACGGCATACTGCCAGCCCGCCAACACCCTCGCTTGGAACTGCGGTGCGAATTGTCAGGCAAACCCTACTTTTGAGCCTGTTGCATCCGGCGGTGACGGAGATTCGACACAGTTCTGTACGTATGCTCGCTGATACTCTGCCATAATTCGATCGTTCAGACGGGTTCTATAGGGTACGTTGGGTTCGACCCTACTTTGAAGACGGTCATTGTGGGTCATCAAGGAACAGATACCAGCAAACTGTGAGACCTGATGTGCACATCACATATCTTCGATGCTGAGCTATGACTTGATAGACTCCCACTTCTGACGGATGGAGATATCGTTATGAGTAAATTGGACTCGTCTTTGTTCCCTGGTCTCAGCTCCAGCATAGAGGTGCATGATGGATTTGCCGACTCTCACGCCAGGTTCGTTAAACCCGTCAATATCACTGGTACTCCTTGAATTGACAATCTGCTCGAAAAGATCGGCACCAGACGTGTTGGCAGCAGTGAAAACTGCGATCTCGAAGTTCAAGGCAACACAGGTTACGATTGTTGGCCATTCACTTGGTACGTCCCAAACAACCATCGTATCTTCGTGGCACATTTGTTGACTGTTCAACCCAAATAGGTGGCGCTCTCGCACTTCTGGATGGTGTCTACCTTCCTCTGCATATTTCCGGCGTGTCTTTCAGGACCATCACGTATGGTATGCCCCGGGTACGTACTCGTGCTATTCCTCACCACAGCCTTTCTCCTGACGAAACGCCATACTTTAGGTTGGAAACCAGGACTTTGCAAACTACGTCGACGGCCACGTCTCGCTCACCCACATCAACAACAAGGAAGATATCATCCCCATTGTTCCTGGACGCTTCCTTGGCTACCACCACCCCTCCGGTGAGGTCCACATTGAAGATTCGGGTTCTTGGGCCTCCTGCCCTGGCCAGGATAACACGAGCAGCCAATGTATCGTGGGCGATGTGCCTAACATCTTTGAAGGTGACGAGAGCGACCACGATGGTCCCTATGATGGTATCGAGATGGGATGCTAAAGTAAATGGGTGGCTTGTTCATAAGTTATCAGATATTTGTAGGGCTCTGTGTTGGGTGTTGAACTATACCATCGATTTTGTACTCTACTGTACGCATGTCGTTGCATGGTGACTATCCAAGATCTTGGCATAGTTATGTCCTCGGACATCGGCGTTGGTGAGTGTTTACTTAGGAGGTTTCAGTCTGTTTCAACCGGAACATGCCCTAACATGCCCGAGTTGCCCGTCGAGCGCAGCAAAAGGCAGAGATACTTACATGTGCTTGGTACCAGTAGCGTGCCTGTTTCCATCGTACTTTGAAACTATCGGCACTACATATTGCTGGTGAGGCATGTCGAATTATATAATAATACCGGGCTTGGCAACAGATGACTTTGGTGTCGAATGAAGGGAATGGGAGAAGCCTTCAGTTAGATATGCGCCTTAGCTCTGTACTTGCTTTCGTCTCAGTCGCGTTCTCCGGCTCGTTGACGGCGTCGTTGAGAGTCGCGCGTGCTGAGACGAATGACTGCACGTGATCGCGACTATAGATCTGAGATCAACCGAGATCAACTCGCTTTGGCTCGTGCCGCCATTAATATTTTGGCTCTCCTTCAACACACTACTAACAGTGACAACCTTGCAGAATTGAGTAGCCGGCATACCTTTCTATTCGCCATCTTCCACAGCTACTCCTTTCAATTCTCAGTGAGTACTCAGCGGGAACTCGACATGCGTCCACCTCCACCAATGCAAGTATTTTCTTGTTCTCTCAGATACTTCGCAGCCTGATATATCGCGCCTCTGGACAACTTCGGGATCATGTCTAGTTCAGTATCTGTTTTTGTCGTTTCTCCTGATACCAGGTCAGAGAGGAGGTTTGATCTACACATCAGCATTTCTCAGCTCAAGGTACGTTGTTGTATCATTTGGTATCATTTTATACCGTGAGGCTGAACCAGCCCTACCCGTGCAGAACAAGCTTGAGCTGATCACTGGCATTCCTGTTCCTAATCAACAAATCTTGTTGCTCAATTCTGAACAAGAGACTCAACCTGTTGCTATTCTTGACGACGACTCGAAGCCACTTGGATTCTATGGTGTGCGGGATCTGCAGGTGTTGAAGGTATGCCGATGCCCCTTGCCCTCTGAATCGCAAACATGTGAATCCACACCAACTTATCCTTACATTCTGGGATATTTCAGGTGGTTGATACCAATCCGTCAACGTCATTCACCGGCCAGTTGACGGACGTCTCTCAAGTCGAGAAATTCGAGCTCTCGGAGGAGGCATATGCTCAAAGGAACGGTGCGTATCGCACCCGTTTACTCTTACACTCTGACATTTGAACGTGGTTGTCTCACTCCTGATGATTCCTTAGACACTGTTCTCGCCTATAAGCAACGCCACAAGATTGGACGCTTCGCCGATAAGGGTACAGAAGAATCGAAGAACGTGCCCAACGTCAACATTCCTATCGGCGCACGATGTGAAGTCGAGACTGCAGAAGAAGATTTCCATAAACGCGGTACCGTGAGGTTCGTCGGCCCAACAAAGTTTGGTAACGGCGAGGGCATTTGGGTCGGCATTGAGTACGATGAACCAATCGGAAAGAACGATGGGTCGTAAGTTCGAGTACTTTTTCTGTTCGTCTACGTGTCGTGGCTAACCAGCATGATGCGTAATGCAGTGTACAGGGTGTGCGATACTTTGAATGCAAGCCAAACTACGGCGTGTTTGTCAGGCCCGAGAGGGTCAAAGTTGGAGATTTCCCTGTCGAGGATATTAATTTCGATGATGAAGAGATCTGAGAGACGTTTGGCCGTAGCAAAGTTGTCTTCAGCGTGTATTATACCACATTTTTGAGAGAAGGTTTGTAATATAGAAGTTGTGTATCGTATCATGTCCAATTTCGTGTTTGGGACGCGTCCACGACGCGCCCGATATTGCCAAGGCGGTCCTCGGAATCTCCCGGAACTTACTGGAAAAAGACTGAAGGTCCCAACATGGACCGACGCGAGACTTGGTAAGCTCCCACGGACCCCACAGTCCAGGGAAGCGTCGTCAGCGCAGGACGCGCGTCGCTCTTGACCAGGATTACTTTAAAGCCCAATCCTCTTCCAACCACCACCACCTTACTCTTTCTTTCTTCATCACTCTTGACGATAACGACACCATCATGGTCGACTTGCAACACGATCCTAGCGGTGCTGCACCCGCCCCAGGCCCAAATGACACTTCGACAGCCATTTTGAGGCCCAAGAAATCGTAAGTTGCACAGATTCGTACTTGCACAGTGTTTTTGACAAGATCTGCAGCCCTAACCGTCTCATTGTCGACGAGGCGACGGCAGATGACAACTCTGGTATGTGTTGCATTTTGTATCTTCTTCTCAAAATGCGAGCTGACGCGTGCAATAGTCGCCACACTCAATCCCGCCACGATGGACACGCTTGGTCTCTTCCGAGGAGATACCATCATCGTCAAGTACGTTGATACTTGGAAGTCTGTGATGCAATTGTTCTGACCTGTTTCCATTCTCCAGGGGCAAGAAGCGGAGAGATACCGTGCTGATTTGCCTGAGCGACGATAATGTGGAAGAGGGCAAGATCCAGATGAACAAGGTCGCCCGAAACAACTTGCGAGTGAAGCTCGGCGACCTTGTCAGCGTTCACCAATGTCTCGATATCAAGTACGGCAAGCGGGTACATATCCTTCCCTTTGACGACTCCATCGAGGGCTTGTCTGGCAATATTTTCGATGTCTATCTTAAACCTTACTTCTTGGAGGGTGAGTAAACGCTTCGGGTGCGGTGCAAATTTCTTAGAGACGCTGACTGTTTTGTTGTAGCATACCGCCCCGTACGCAAGGGCGACACCTTCCTTGTCCGTGGCGGCATGAGGACAGTGGAGTTCAAGGTCATCGAGACCGACCCCGCCGAGTTCTGTATCGTCGCGCAAGACACTGTTATCCACACAGAGGGTGACCCCGTCAAGCGTGAGGACGAGGAAGCCAACTTGAACGATGTCGGTTACGATGACATTGGCGGATGCCGCAAGCAAATGGCCCAGATTCGTGAACTTGTCGAACTCCCTCTCCGCCATCCCCAACTGTTCAAGTCGATTGGTATCAAGCCTCCTCGTGGTATCCTCATGTATGGTCCTCCTGGTACCGGTAAGACGCTTATGGCTCGGGCGGTCGCAAACGAGACTGGCGCGTTCTTCTTCCTGATTAACGGTCCCGAGATCATGAGTAAGATGGCTGGTGAATCGGAGAGTAATCTGCGGAAGGCATTCGAAGAGGCTGAAAAGAACTCACCTGCTATCATCTTCATTGATGAAATCGACTCGATTGCTCCCAAGCGTGAAAAGGTACGATTTGCTTCCCTTCGATGGACATCAAGAGCTGACGATATGCGCTCTTTCAGACCAATGGCGAAGTCGAGCGTCGTGTTGTCTCGCAATTGCTTACCCTCATGGACGGTCTCAAGGCTCGTTCCAACGTCGTCGTGATGGCTGCCACCAACCGACCGAACTCGATCGACCCCGCGTTGAGACGATTCGGTCGTTTCGATCGTGAAGTCGATATCGGCATTCCCGACCCCACTGGCCGTCTTGAGATCCTCCGCATTCACACCAAGAACATGAAGTTGGCAGATGACGTCGACCTTGAGCAGGTACGTGTCGTGAACGTCCTTGTATGAAACATGTGTTGACCATCGTACCTAGATCGCTGCTGATACTCACGGTTACGTCGGTTCCGACTTGGCTTCGCTTTGCTCGGAAGCCGCTATGCAACAAATCCGTGAGAAGATGGACCTCATCGACTTGGACGAGGACACCATCGACGCGGAAGTTCTCGACTCTCTCGGTGTCACCATGGACAACTTCCGCTTTGCTCTCGGTGCTTCCAACCCCTCGGCGCTTCGCGAGACCGTCGTCGAAGTGCCCACTGTCAAGTGGGAGGACATTGGTGGTCTCGACAAGGTCAAGCAGGAGTTGCAGGAGACCGTACAATACCCTGTGGAGCACCCCGACAAGTTCCTCAAGTACGGTATGCAGCCTTCAAAGGGTGTCCTCTTCTACGGTCCTCCTGGTACTGGTAAGACCTTGCTTGCGAAGGCCATCGCGAACGAGACGCAAGCCAACTTTATCTCAATCAAGGTATGTATACCTCTACATTGACTTTGTAGAGTTTGCTAACAGCTATTATGCTAGGGTCCCGAACTCCTTACCATGTGGTTCGGTGAGTCCGAGGCGAACGTTCGTGACGTCTTCGACAAGGCCCGTGCTGCCGCGCCCTGTGTCATGTTCTTCGATGAGTTGGATTCGATCGCCAAGGCCCGTGGTGGATCGTCCGGTGATGCAGGAGGTGCTGGCGATCGTGTGCTGAACCAGATCCTGACCGAGATGGACGGTATGAACGCCAAGAAGAATGTGTTCATTATTGGTGCGACGAACCGACCTGATCAAATCGACCCTGCCCTTCTCCGTCCTGGTCGTCTCGACCAACTTATCTACATCCCTCTTCCCGATGAGCCTTCGCGTCTCTCCATTCTCAAGGCCGCTCTCAGGAAGTCTCCCGTCGCTCCCGATGTCGACCTTGGCTTCCTTGCGAAGAACACGCACGGTTTCTCTGGTGCCGATCTTACTGAGATCTGCCAACGTGCGGCTAAGTTGGCCATTCGTCAATCGATCGAGGCCGACATCCGCCGTGAACGGGAGAAGAAGGAGAAGGAGGAGGCTGCCGGCGATGATGCCAAGATGGAGGAGGATGCAGAGGAGGAGGATCCAGTGCCCATGATCACGAGGGAACACTTTGAGGAGGCGATGAAGTACGCCAGGCGGTCTGTGTCCGACGCCGATATCAGGAGGTACGAGATGTTCGCGCAGAACTTGGCTCAGTCGAGGTCGTTCGGCTCGACGTTCAAGTTCCCCGAGCCCTCGGGTGCTCCTTCTGGTGCGCCGGCGGCTCCTGCGAGCAACACTGGATTCGGCGAGGACACGCAAGACGATGATCTCTACGCATAAAGCCTGCTTGTTTGTCGATGTCGGATTGTTTTTTGTTCGTTCTCTCCATCTTTTGCACGTCCGTTAGAAAATTAGCTTCTTGACTGCATTCTGTACTTTACTTTCTCTGAATCAATTGTCATGATGCCTCCCATATTGTCTGAGTGGTGATATCTTGAGAGGTCGTGAGCTGGCCCATGTGCTTCTCAGTTAGAGTCTGCAGTAGCTGTGGTACCAGTTTGAAAATCACGCGCTGGAATGGCCGCTGGCGTCGCGGAGCCTCGTGTTATAGGGGTCGGTATTCGTCATGGAGCTGGAGTTTCCCCTGCATGCGCATCTTATCCAACTGGACCCTTCACGGAACAGTCAAGCTGGCCCTTCGATCCCTTGTTCACGAACTCTATCAGCCGAGTGCTAGCGAGTTGAATATCGTTGTCGGGCTTTCTTGCGCGTGATGGAGACGCGAAGTACGGCGTTCAGCTCTGCAACGCGGTCGTTCTCCTCTTCCTCCCTCAAAGAACGGCTCACGCAGCTCTCGAGTTTGACGACAACGCCGCTGCGACCCATACCGAAGATTCGGACGAGTATCGAGTGAGTTTCATTCCGATGTTGCAGCGGCGGTCGGTGGACATGGACAGGACGAAGTGCAACTTACGCTGACCATGACGGCATAATGCAATTCCGTTCCGTTTGTATGATTCCAGGTTCGCCCCGTCCAAGATCCCGAAAAGAAGGAGGCTGCAGACATTGGCCGTCGCCACATGGTCCACCTCGATCGTCCTCGCCACCTTCTTGTTCTTCTTCCTAGCGTACGTCCCGATTGTTGTCACATTTCTCCCCGGACCTCTCGCAATGCTCAAGCGGACGCCGATCGGCATTCTGTGCCACCGTCACATATATGTTTTAATACAGATCGTTTCCCCCGACATGGCCCTTCTTGGCGATATATGTGCTATGGATTCACCTGGATAGCAGTCCGGAGAACGGAGGCAGGATGAGCCCCGCCTTCCGATCCTTCGTGTTCTGGAAGTACTTTGCGGAATATTACCCTGCATCGTGAGTTTGTTTGAACGTCTTCTTCTTCTTCAGACTCCCGTGCTGATATCGATTCATGCGCGAGATAGCTTCTTGAAGGTATGTTGGGATCACGCTGAACTTGTGTGGTGTACCAGTCTGTGGCTGAACATGGGCCCACCGTAGACTTGCGACTTGCCCGCTGACCGTCCTTATGTCTTTGGTTATCATCCACATGGTAAGCCGTGAATATGATTTCCAAGTTTGCTCTTATATGAATTCATCATTGCCTCGTAGGTATCATCGGCATGTTGGTATACTCACAAGTCCTAATCTCTGAGCTTTGTTGACTCTGTTCACTAGGGGCGCCATTTGCACATTTGCCACGGAAGGTATCCAGCCACAGTTTCCCTCGACTGTATGTTCCGTACTAACGTCTCTCGATACCTCAGCTCTTGGATTCTCAAAAGCATTTCCGGGAATAACTCCGCATCTACTAACTCTTGCCTCCAATTTCCGCGTTCCCTTCTATCGCGATATGATCTTGGCTATGGGCATATGTTCAGTCAGCAAGCAAAGCTGCTCAAACATCCTGAAAGGTGGGCCAGGACAGAGCATCACCATCGTGGTGGGAGGCGCCGCGGAGAGTTTGAGTGCTCACCCGGGCACTGCTGACTTGACTCTAAGGAAGAGGTATGCCAGGTTGCACGGACGTGTGGAGTATTTCTCTTATATGGCTTTGCGTAGGTTGGGATTCATCAAAGTTGCGATACAGCATGGGTAGGCCACGTCGCGTCTCACTTGGTGTGCTATTCCTGAGATCAATTAAAGGGCCGATTTGGTACCCGTATTCTCTTTCGGCGAGAACGATGTGCGTACTTTGAGCTGTACTGCGGTATGCGAGCATATCAGCAAAGAGAACTAATCATGTCTGCCAGATTTATGACCAAATGCCAAACGAGAAAGGCACGACTCTCTACACACTCCAGAAGAAGTTCCAGCAAGTGTTCGGCTTCACGCTGCCATTGTTCCATGGCCGAGGGTTGCTCAACTGTACGTTGGCATTGATTTCTCGTTCATGTGCCGTGTTATTGATTCGCTGCTGCAGACAACCTTGGGCTGTTGCCATATAGGCGACGTATCGTCGCAGTCAGTGAGTGCTAAGGATTCATGTTATACCTGTAGCTTGACTCATGAATACTGTAGTTGGCCGTCCGATCCCTGTGGAGAAATGTGACAAACCCACGCTAGAAGAGGTTCGCAGAGTTCAAGAGCAGTATATCGACGAGCTCATGTGGTATGTTTTCCGTATTGTGGTTTGTTATACGTTTGCATGTACGACTAATCTCTCCTATCTAGGATTTGGAATACGTATAAAGACGAGTTCGCCAGGTCTCGCAGGCGAGAATTGAGCATTGTCGAGTAAAATGATAGAGCTCGATTGAACCTTTACATCTCACTATTGCCCTTCCACTTCCACCACCCAGGACCTGACCTGTAACAATAGAGGTATCGCAGCTAACGTTCTCGGGATTGAATCTTTATGATTGCGACCCCGCATTCTAGCATAAAGACAGGAAGATGGATGTTGGCCCAATACGACCCCAATCGTTACGCCGATTGGGATCCTCTATTCGCCGCCTTCTCGACATTCTCCCATCCTAACGCCATACGTCCTTCCAAAACGGCTCGAACCTCCACTCCAGGGTCGCACTTTGTAAGCCGGTCGTAATCGTACCATACCAAGACCGAATCGCTCTCAGTCACGATCCTTCGCTGAGCATAAGAATACGCCACAGCATAGACATGCATATGTGTCTTGGGTAACCTCGTCTCCTTTGCTTCCTTCGAATCTTCACCTCCTTTCGTTCTGATGTTGGAGGATGCGTGCGGTGAACCACCACCTGCGTGAGGTTTGTGTGCTATGAGTAGCGTGTCCGGAAATGTCACGGGTCGTTTGTAGTTGATTGAGAGAGATTTGACGATGAGGGAAACCCCTTTGCCCTTCAGCATCGCCTCGGCTTTGGCTGTGCCTCCGATTTCTTCGCCTAGGGAGGTCATCCATTTGATACGACCTGATTCGAAGTAACGGACTTCGAGAAGCGAACGTTTCAGTATCATTTAGACGACATGTACCGATGTAAGTAGTGGCAGGCTTACCGTAGGCGACGTTGTTGACATGTCTAAATAGTGCCAATAAGAGAGAAAAATTCAGCACCCGATGTCACAGGATTGTCTACTCATCTCATGCCAAGAACTCACTGGAAGGAATCTTGGTCGCCCCAAACAACCGGCTGCTCCCAGAAACTACCAGGGTCATAACCTTGGTCCAAAAGAGCCTGACGGGCCTCTCGAGCTATCTCCCTATCCAAATCACGGTATTGCATGTCATCCAGTCCGTGGTCCCCCGGATGAGCTGGGCCTTGTTTCCCAGGAGGAATGTGGAAGGGAGAGTCTGGGTTACGGAAGGCATCTTGGAGTGACTACTGTGCATGTGCATGGCGGTTCTTTGTCATGAGTCTACAATGATAGCTTGGACCAAACATGATGGAACTGACGCGTATGTTGTGTGTGTATCTTCGGGCATTTGGTCCCCCGATAGATTTGCTTCCACCTAATGCCTTTGTGGCCCATGATTGTCTACCAAGATGTCGTATGATTGACATTATGACTACCCCCTGAGAACGTGCTTTTAGTCAGTAGGAAAGAAGCTGCATTACGAATATACACGCCTGTCTATAAGTTTGATAGGGTCGAGCTCAAAAAACGATTCAATCGAAGCCAAGCAGTGGCAAGTTGTAGTAATGACATACGGTCCGGTCATATCATGCTTCTAGCCGATGTTTGACGTTGTTAGTTTCCAAAGCCTTTGCCATATCTGGTAATCAACCTAACTCCCCCAGCAGTCTGTGAACCCGACTCACAAGTAATCCGACAAGTTATCAAGTAACTCGATTTTCCAAATCTGACAGTGCCATTCCTGACATGCCTCTCTAACACCCAGCTCTACAATTGTTGCCTCTACTCGGCTCTCTCACTGCAATATCCCGAATTGAAACGCCTCTTGACATGGATCGCCCAGATGCTTCGAGTCCGACATCAGATGATGTCCACCTTCGATGGATGAAGGTCGCAATGAAAATGGTAAGTATGCAAGCTCTCTCGGATGATGTGAATGTTAAGATCCGTCAAGGCGGAGGAAGCCCTTGCCGCAAGTGAAGTCCCCGTCGGCTGCGTCTTCGTTCGAGACGATGTTGCTATAGCAAAAGCTCGCAATCGAACAAACGAGCTTCGAAATGTAGGAGTTTAAACTCTGCCTTTTTTGTTCAATCATTCTCTCTAAAAATCACGATGAAGAATAGGCCACTAGACACGCAGAACTCGAAGCGATAGACGAGATCCTCTCAAATAAGGAACTAACCCCGAACCGGATGATTCGATACCCACTATCGGAAACCACGCTCTATGTGACCGTCGAACCTTGCATCATGTGCGCATCTGCTCTCAGACAGATGGGCATCAAGGAAGTATACTACGGCTGCGGAAACGAACGATTTGGCGGCTGCGGGAGCGTCCTGGGTGTCAACGAAGCGTATGTTTATTTATCCGAGCTTTGCAACTATGGCTAACCTTCCGGTCGGCTGCTCTTGCCACTAAGTCTTGAGCATCCGAGACATCCTCCGTACAAAGCGCTAGGCGGATATCTTCGAGAAGAAGCTATCATGGTTCTTCGACGATTCTATATAACCGAGAACACAAATGGTATTATTCCTTCTTGATTGTGTTCTTTTGTTGCTTTCTACTGAGAAAGACTTGCTTCTCAGCTCCGAAGCCCAAGTCCAAAGCAAACCGGATTTTGAAAACCGACATTCCTTCTAAACCGCCTTCCACTCAAGGATGACATGACCGCCATAGTTCGGATCAATGGCCTGGATGAGGAAGATGTATCGACCCATTGTACATTTGACTTTGGGTCGACAGAAGAATACAGAGCAAGGGAGTTGAGGTATAATCAAAATGACCGCTTGTCTATGTATGAAGGTAACAGATTACATTATTGTAACATAACTACAACAGACAACAGATAGATTGTGTGGCCATCATCATACTTCGTATTCAGTCATCGTCATCTCCAATAACATGGGGATGTTCAGAGGCTTCGCCGTTGGGGACTGGGGCGTACCACTTCGTGCTTGCCTCTTCCAATTCGATGGCTCCATTTCCACTCTCGTTCGAAGCAGCGTTCCGACCGCTATTTGCATATAGGTTGATGAGGGTAACAACAAGCGCGTAAATGATGAACGCCAAGCTGTAATCAAGGAGAAGGATGAGCTACAAAGTTAACAAGGGCACGACTTTCACGAACCTGAACATGATCAGGACATAAGTCACATGATCCATTCCCGAGTTATGGACGGTCTCGAGTTCCTCATCGGTAGCGGACATGAAGAGCAGTCTTCAAAATTCTGTCAGCACTATATACCATACTCTGTATAGTTAGAGTACCTACCCAGCTGCAACTAGAAGCTACATGGCGATGAAGCAGAATTAGCAGGTTGACACGGAGATGAATCGATACGTACGAATGGGGGTAAATGCCGAAATGTCTTCACTGCCTGCACAACGTTGTATCCAGAAGACTGGGATGCAGGCGAGGAGCCATCTGCCAAAGTATGCTCGCTATGATTGTCATCAGAGACACCCGAAGGCTCGGTCATGAACTTGGGAACAATGAACGAGATCTCAATGATGCGAGTCACAGCTGCAAGTTCAAGAGTGTAGCCGAAGATCGAGTGAACCTATACGCGCCAGGGGTCAGCATGAATCGAATGGAAGGAGGTGAGAGATCGAGATACCCTGGTCGAGATCATGAGTGCCTGAGCATGTTCGGACATTGCCCATCCCGTCAGGAAGATACTGGCCTAGCATTAGCACTAGAAGCAGCACAGAGCTCGGAAAGCATACATGATAGATGGAATCACAGTGCGCTATGAATATCCCATGAGCAAAACTGAGATTCGGTATCAAGGATAGAAATGTACCTGATTCTTGCGCGAAAGAATGATGCCCAGGAGACCACCAGCCCACCCTAGATGAGTTCTATTGAGCCCGAGTTGATAGAAGGAGCTCTAATCAACACCTACAGAGAACGCCAAGAATACTGCGAGAGATCAGGTGAATCAATCGCATTCTTCCAATATGTATGGACTTACGTATGCTGCATATCTTTGACAGACCATACTGAGCCACGATGCTCAGTGAAGGTGTTAACGATGCCCTATATGTCACGTGAAATGAAGGTGCCCAGTCATCCGTCATAACATGACCCACCCAAAGCATGATTACCCATGAGTCCCACCACTCGGGGCTACGTCCACTTCGCCGAACCCAAGCCTCGCCAACAAGGAGGAGGATCGCCATGATGATTCCGTAGGCAATAAACCCGCTTCCCTATTAGACCAGCGTAGTCAGGAGAATGCCCTTGTAATACGGCGCGATAACTAAACCGCACCATAATGTAATGTGCAAGACATTGCCCCAGATGACCTCCGCGGCAATATCCCCGAAAGGCGATTGCACCGAACAACATCTGTGTCCATCCTAGGATGGGATATGACTTTCCAACTAGACTGTGCAGTCTCACAGCCCATGGACGGAGGGATTTCTCGTGAATATGTAGCTTGAGGTAGATACCGAGCAGGAGCTGTAGCGCGATGGGCAGAAAGAGGATATTGGCCATCTTGCCATGGACACCTGCGAGGAATTGGCGACCCTTATGCGAGTGACCCAGGACATAGCCTGCGGCTGTCAAGGCAAAACCAATACTCTTCATAGGATATAAATGCGACGTCCTCGGTGCAGAACGGGCTCGCATGCACTCACCTGCAGGGGGACATGCCATCGACTTTTGGATAGTCCAAGCACCATGCCTACCGGGAAGAGTATACCCCAGACTGCGGCCTGCAGTCCCATATGAATCCAGAGAATAGCATCTACGGGAGCGTTGGCCTGCTCTTCCGAAAGTTCATCGTGATGCTTGTGTGCTAGGGCAGGCATGACCAAGGCCAACAGAAATGCAGGTAACGAGTTGAAATTCATTGTTATGCACTCTGGTTGATAGACAGTATTTTGATGCCCTGCGCAACGGGGCGCAAGCTGCCCAAGCACAAAGAAGCTGAAACTGGAGGGAAGTGAAGAACCAAGGGAAATTACGGCGCAACACTGACGTTCAGCTTTAGACGCTTACCATATCAGGTTTACGTGGCGTCTGTCATGAATTCATGTTTCTAGCGATACCGGTCGACCACTACACTGCCAATATGGATGTGTATCCACTATAGCCTGAGGAACGTTGAGGTGCGCACATACTTATTTCGCCGTCGGATTGTGACAATGCATTAAGTTTCGTTGGTATTCGTGCCATACATTCGTCAACAAAACTGATGGGTATACTCATATGTATCCTCATACAAACTAAATAATCTCACACAAAGCCCGGGTTCGGTAACAAGATACGAAAGTACGAATACGATTTACGTTTAAAGTAGCCGATTCCCCGTAGAAACTGTCCGGAGTCCTGCGGAAACAGTTAGAGGCCGTAGACGGTAAAACTTCCTTAGTGAATGGGATCTGAGATAAGAGATTCTGCGGAGGCAGAGCGAGGTTTGATGATACACTTGAAGGTTTCCGGGTACCTAGTCAAATGATCAGCACTATACATCAAGCAGTTAAGCTTCAACTCACGAGACAATGCCACTTGTCATGCGGGGTTCTAAAGGTATTGGTCTTCCCTCTTCATCGACAGGGGGAAGTATATCGAAGGTATGTAGAACGCTCGAAACGATGCTGTATAAAGAATTCAGGGCGAAGTATCGACCGGCACAAACTCTGTAGGAAATATGGAAGCAGTCAGATTATCTGTTCGGGTCACTTCTTCCCCACTTCCGCTCACCTGCGACCGAATCCGAAGCACGCTACCGTGGGATCAAGAACGTCAGGATTGAGTTTACCATCCTTCAGGAACCGCTCTGGTTTGAACGAGTTTGGGTCCGGATATTCCGCTGGATCATGAAGGATTGCCCTTTGTCGACCCTATCAGCACCATTTCCCTGGAACTCAAAGGTTATTCTCACCAAGAATTCTATATCAATATGTTGTCAATGAGAGTGACATGACGAACGGGCAAATATGAACTCACACCTATCACCAAGGAGCCTCCCGGAATGAAGTAGCCTCTATACTCGTCATCTTCGGATGATAGATGTGGAACAGCTGCAATTTCTCAGTACATGGTATGCAGGAAGAGATCCAATTGAACGTACCCATCGGCGTTACAGGCTGCCATCTTAGAGCTTCTTTGATGATTGCTTCAATATACGGCAGAGATGATCGATCCTCGAAGCTTGGAAGGCGGTTAGGGCCAACTACTGCATCTAGTTCAGATTGTGCTCGCTTCTGAACGTCAGGGTGGATCGCCAATGCCAAGAACAGTGAAGACAGCGTGGACACGGTCTTCATCCACAGTCAGATTCGATATCTGCGGCACCGAGTGGACTCACCGTGTCAGCACCACCTGAGCAGTACACGTACGATGTATGAACAACGTGTCATCCCTTTGGAATCGTTCGGGACGTACCAACGTATGCGATCCCGGCACTCTTGCGAGCGATGTCCTCGAGTTCATCCCGGTTCGGATCATTAGCTATACGCTCCAGTATGTCGGACACCATAGAAGGTTGAGCAGACCCGGCTCTCTGACAGGTAGAGTAAGGAAGACAGATCGATTTCCAGAATTCATAACCGTACCCAAGCGTCCTTGGCATAATCGAATGGCTTGTGCAGCATTTTCATGCTTTCCTGACGCCAGTACCTCGCTTTCTTCTGGAAACCGGCGCCGGGGAACCACCCTGGAACATATTTCACTAACGCACGTCTTGAGTAACGCTTTTAGTAGCTCTAAGTTGACTTACAGAATGGTATGATCTCAACCAGAAAATGTCCGGGTTGACCGGCGTCGTTGAAACCTTGGATGACTTCTTCTGCGATCCGTACGTATTCATTATGGGCATCATGGACCTCTATACCATAAGTGACCTTCATTATCGTCGCTGCAAAGGCGCTACAAGGATCGTTCACATGCATTGATTAATGATAGGGTATCAAAAGGAAACTCACTGCCGAATGTGGTCCAAGAACTTTTCAGGGCTGTCTCGCAGACGCTTCAAAAAATCATGGGATTGTTCTAGATGCACCCTGTGATAGTCCGGTGCCACATTCACATTGAAATACTGGTGAAAGCCCCGGCGAACTCTTTTCCAGCTCTCACCATAAGGCATGATAGCCAGAGACCAGTCCATGCCCATTCTGATCCAGTTCAATCTCGTCAGTCAGGCAAGGCGGCAGAAGAGACGAAAATTACTCACAATTCATGAAGCATGGTCGAGTGTGGTCTCGATGAGTAATTGGCTGAGCGTTTCTCCAACAGATCCGAGATTGCCTCTACGGATGTCAGAATGTATAGGTGTTGGCCAAACAGAGTCAAGTGCATGACATCCCCTAGGCAACTCCAAGCTCAGAAGAATGATTCCGAGGCGAATACAGTCAAATAATCTCACCGTACTTATGCGCCATGGCCGCGTAGGCCTTCCAAGGTGCCTTGTCGTTGATTGGCATGTCGAGTAGATTTCCTAGGAGAGGGAACGGAGGCGGACCGGGAGGAAGAGGCAAGCTTCCGACATTCTTTCGGTGTCGTATCAATTTCCTCACAACAAAAAATGCGAGGAGGAGAACAAAAGGGAACGTATAACCTTGAAGCAGGGAAGCCATGGAGACAGACACTGGAGAGGTGCTACGAACATAGCTCGTACTGTATACTGTTTTATATTCAATGACGGTGCCGCTTCTGTGGGTTTAGAACGCCTTGACAGGATGACAGCCGATCGTCGAAGCCGTAACGCGTGCGAAGGATGCCAGAGTATGCCCGGGAGACCTTCCATATCATGACCTCTATGGAAAACTCGAAAGAGACATACGGCCATGCGACCAGTGGGTGACCTCATCAGAAGAGAGACCCTACGCTGATCGTGAGCGCATCCAATACGAACATCACGAGGCAAAAAGTTGCGAATACAACGAAGGCTGAGTAACCACCAAGTGGAATCGGTGTCTTTACAATGGATGCATGTGTGCCGCCTTCTGCCAGGAAGCCGCACCCCACCGCTTGCCTCGACGCGGAATGACCCTGATGATTGATTTCGTCGCATGAGACAGCACTTGAGCGAGACCTCACCAGGCGTACCTAATCCCAAAGAGGAGTTACGTTGTCCTCTGTTCGTAGCAAAACGAGAGCGATGCCATGATGGTGATGCACCCGGTGTGAAATCGTGTGGCTGATGGGAGAGCCGTGGTAAATCCGCGGCCGACGTCTCGACTGAAGAGGAAGAAAAATAAATATTGAGACC
>JSYW01004330.1:0-10798 GCA_000787475.1 Lentinus polychrous
TTATTCTCGCCCGTAGTGTATGGCGTTTTCTGTGGTTTCTCTGTGGTGTTGTACTTATCCCGCATCGCATTTTTACGTGATACGTTGTATGTAATTGTTGTGGTTTTATGGTCATTCCTGGTCATTCCTCTCGTACTCTTCCGTAGTCTTCCATAAGCTCTACTCTGAAGCTCTGCAACACGACTTGACTCTTTGCCACCACCACCCAATCCTCGGGCTCCCGAACAGAACAAGTCTTGAGGCCAAGCTGGATGGTGCACAACACACTCTCTTCCCTCTCCTCTTCCTCCGCTCCCTCATGTCTCCTGTCCATATACGCATTCTGCATGCACTCCGCGACGAACCTAGTGTGTCGCATTGGTGCAATCAACTCGCAATCGCGTGAATTCAACTGCTCCCCTATTGCGCACCGTATCCTGTATGCAGCGTCTACAATCGAATGCACTCTTCCTTCAAACCGCATCACGATCTCCCTCGTATCGTCTCGCGATCCAGATGCGCCTGCGACTACCAGTATGTCCAGAAAATGACGTGAAAGGGACTTTTTGTACTGCTGTAGAGCTTCCCGCAATTGACTTGATTCCATCGAGTGAACTCGAGCAAGCCTTCTCCATCTGCTGGCAGCCAAGAAGCCCTCTGTACTTTTCGTTGGTAAGGTCCATCTTAGATAAGCTACAACTCTCACCTGTCCTCGCTATGCGCGCATGAATGTCCCGCAAACGTTCATCTACCTCCTCATTGCCTTGCATGTCCCAGTGATCTACGAAGCCAGCGACTGTCTGCAGAGCTGTCTGCACGACGAGTGGTGTGTCTTCGTGTCGGATCGCTCGAAGTAGATGGACGAGTTGCGAACCAATGTGCCTTTGCACACGTCGCACAACCTCGTCGTTCTGCTGCGATACCGATGCACCAAAGCTGGTCGCATCCGTGATCAATGCAGCAGTCTGAAAGATTTCAGAGTTCAGTTCGGTGACCTGTCGCTGAATATCGCCCTCGGAGACGTCGTCAATGCGAGCAAGGTAGGCTTGACATTCCTGGAGCTCCGCTGTGCGGATATCTAGAAGTTGACTCTTCTCTCTCAGTTCCCCGTAAGCGATCACCAGTTGATGGTCCAACTCGGTCGATGTCTTTTGCAGCGCCCGAATGCGCTCCTCCTGATCGCGCAGGTATTCAGTAGCCCGTGTTTTAGTTCTTTCCTCGTTTTCTCTGGATTGTTTCAATTCCTCTGTCAGCGATTGAATCTGTGCTTTGTAGCTAGATTCGCTATATTCGCTGGGTTGTTTGAGACGTCAGCATCATGATCGCATATTCAGGTGGGACATTGGCCACAACGAAGTCGACTCACAACAGCCCGTTAAACACCGGCATGGTAACGACTATTGCTTGCAAGTGAATACCGCAAAGCGGAAGATTTTCTGTTCGTCAGGCCTCGCCTTGCTTGTAGAAGAACGAATCCCACTCACAACTCCCACCTAGGTATTGCTTGCTGCGCCAAAGTGATAGCTCCCGGTGTCTGGCTCTTCTTCTCCCCGGAAGTGTGCACGCCTCAATGCAGAAAACTCAATCTATGGAAGCCCCAGAAGGACTGGAGCACCCTACACGTGGACAGCAATGTGCCTACCATGATGCACTCATGTAATGAGTAACGCGGCGACGCACTGTTCCTGCAAGCCATCTGTGGATGATCCCTTCTACAATCCCTGCTCTTCTCAAACGGCAGGTGGAACTGTGAGGGACCTCCTTTCACTTCGCATGCAACCTCAGATTGCGCAGCAGTAAATACATACACAAAGACACTAGGGTCGCAGCCCTAGTCCTTGTCGAACACGATTCAACTGTTGTGCACTTCCTTGCATCAATCCGGCTGTTGTGCAGCGGCATCTTCGAGCATTCTCCGAAATGGCACCAAGCAAGCCCTTTTCTGGCGTACGACGACAACTTGTCCTCGCCTTTGATGTCGGGACAACGTACAGCGGTATTGGTTACGCAGTATTGGACCCTGGAATCGTTCCTTCCATCCAGACAGTGACGCGGTAAGCCTATTATCTCACTTTGTTTTCCTGCACTGCAGCTGAGGTGGCTCTGCGTCGTTCCAGATTCCCGGGACAAACTCATGGGAGCTCTAAAATACCGACCATACTATACTACACACAGAGAGGCACCGTGTATTCTGCGGGAGCAGAGGCGGAGCTCCCTGACACGAAATTGATAGCAGAAGAGGAGGAATATATCTTCGTGGAATGGTAGGCTCGTCACGTCTTTGATTCGCATCGCAGATGAACTCTTCAACTCATGATCATGTTCACTCTTAGGTTCAAATTACACCTACGTCCGCACAGCATTCCAATCTCCTCTGCCGATGGCTCCGACGTACTACGTCCTCTTCCATCGGGAAAATCTGCTGTAGACGTCTTCGGCGATTTTCTATCTTATATTTTCGATTGTGCAAAGAGCTTCATCACCGAGAGCCACGCTAACGGAGAGAGCCTATGGAATTCGGTTGCCGGTCGCATTGAGTTCGTGCTCAGTCACCCTAACGGCTGGGAAGGGCCACAACAGTCTCAAATGCGGCAAGCTGCCATTCAAGGCGGCCTGGTCCCAGACAATCCCGCGGGACACGCCCGCGTGCATTTCGTCACTGAAGGAGAAGCGAGCCTCCAGTATTGCTTGAACGATGGGCTCGTCACCCAGCTTGGCAGCAAGGTGAGTGTAGTGGCATACCGTGTGGTCTGACTAGTCACTCATTCGACTACGCAGAAAGATGAAAACGTTATGATTGTCGATGCTGGTGGGGGAACGATCGACATATCCACCTACACCCTCTCCAGTGTTGTTCCCGTAACTGCGGAAGAGGCGACCGTACCTGACTGTACGTATATTCTGAACAGTTTCTTGCTTGGCGGACGACACTCATCGTACCGTGCTAGGCATCCTACAAGGTTCTACTCGCATCAAAGTCCGTGCGGAAACCATGCTTCGAGGTACAAATATGCTCTTTGCCCCAAGCGCGTCCCACTCTCACCGCTATTTCACAGAGAGATTGCGCAACTCACGCTACCTTGAAGACGTAGAAACAATGGTAGAAGAATTCGACCGAAGCGCCAAACTGACATTCAGGAGCGACGAAGAAAAATCAATCATCAAGTTTGGGACGAACCGTGACAAAGACCCCTCAGTAGGCATTCGCAGCGGGCAATTGATTCTGGAGGGGTAAATCATACATATGCATTATATGCATACGGCACACTGAGTAACCGTGGCTTGAATAATGCACTAGAACCGACGTCGCTCTACTATTCCGCCCTTCCATCTCAGCTATCATCGAAGCTGTCAACAAGCAGTTGCAAGCTACCACTGGAGGAGTCTCCGTAAGCGTGATCATTCGACTGTATCTTTGTCGCGTCTCATAAATTAGTATCTCATCAGATTGTATGTATCGTCGGAGGCTTTGCATCCAGCTTATACCTCTATAACGAGCTGAAGCGTGAGTTGGGTTCAAAAGGGCTGAAATTATACAGACCCGATGGGAATACGTAAGAGAATCATGTTGCTTAGGAAACAAAACTAATATATGAATCTGTCAGCAACAAAGCAGTCGCAGAAGGAGCCGTATCTTTCCACCTCGACAACTCAGTGAACGTCCGCATGGCGAAGTTCGCATATGGCACGGATTGCGAAGTTAAATATGATCCTACATTGTGGTATCATCAGATACGAAGCGAGAAGGCGATCTACAGCAAGTTAACTGGATTGCGCATGCTGCTGGATGGCTACCAAGTTCTTATACCGAAGGTTAACGAGCCTACATTGAACCTGGTACGTGATTTCTATGATCTATGCCTCATGCATCCGACTGATTTGCCTTGCCTTGTCTCAACAGACCTCTTCTCTACATTATGCACTGTGACGGCGGATACGTCGAAGGTGGCGAAGAAGATGAAATTGGGACCCAATGGTCCCTACTTCTGCCTGACTTTCAAAGTAATCTTATTGTGTGGCCTGACGGAGATGAAAGCCCAAATTGGCTGGGATGAGAATGTAAGCATTTCTACCTCACATCGGCTCTCCAGACTCATAGACATATCAAATTTTGCTTAGGGTGTAGAGAAACGGTAAGATGATACTACCATTTTATCTCCCTGATAACTGGTCTCTTGATTTTGCAGCGGACCTGCGACAGTAGTCTACGATCTCGATGCAATCGCTTGAATTGGGCCGTCGGTCAGACTGCGAGGCCTGCAGGAACTTTCGATATCTCGTTCTATCCAGCCCATGCGCTGGCATTCTGCCGCCACGTTCGTGACTGGATGGTAGTACCTGGGGACGAGGAGGAGGAAACTGGGAGAAACTAGTACTGCGATATAACCTAGCACTAATGAAGTACAATATGGCATGTCAAAGCGGTCGCTCTCTTTTGTTATTGGTCAGCAGAGACTCGAAGAAAGCTTGTCGTACAATCCTACTTTTCACCATCACTACTTCTCGGCGATCGGGATCAATCCTCGCTAATCCGATCTGCACAGTACATGCTACGTTCAACTCTCCTGCCAACTCTCCTCTCGCATTGTCAGACACTGACAGGTCTTCCGTCTCCATCTCTTCCGACTTGAGTGAATCTTCAGCATTCGGGACAATGACACGGTATTTTGGCGTCACCATCTCATCGCGCAGGATCCTCCGCAACTCCAAGCACCTATCAATCATAGCAGTGATTCGGTCTTTGAGTTCTGTATCTGAAAGAACCGACATCAATTCTTCCTCTGATTCCTGTGCTCCGGAAAGGACCAAAATGTCGGCTATGCGTTGTTGCACAGTGCGTATACACTCGTCACGAGCGTCGACATCGTTGATGTGCTGGGAGGTTCGCGTTCTCCATGCCCTGCTTGTGGCGTCTCCCTCTGTTCCCAAAGTTAAAATCAGAGCGAAAACAATGAGTCAGAGCATTGTTCATCGTATACAACCGCAAAACCCACCAAATGCCTCAATCTGTTCCAAGAGATTCTGCAGGCGCGTCTCCAAGCTCTCATTGTCCCCCAGATATAAGCCCTCGATGATACGAGCAGCATAATTAACCAGGCCTGCCTGTAGGCTTGTCTGTACGGCGACCGGGTTCCTGTCGTGTCTCATCATCGCAAGTACTTCCGGCAGTCGAGATGACTTGAGGAACCTTCTCACTCGACGCCCAACAGCTACTGTATCCTCGCCTCGCAATGGCTGGTCAGGGCGATAGCTGGCCGCGTCGGCTGACTGAGCAGCTAGCTGGAAGATGTTCTTGTTCATTGACACCAGCATCTGCCGGAGTTCGTGTGGTGACCTTTGGGGAATTGCTGCAGCGGGAGCGGAGTACGGCATGCCATCTCGAGCTTGGATCTGCGACTTTGCGGTTTGCAGTTCGTTGCGCACGTTGTCGAGCTGTGAGAGCAAGGAGTACCCGTCCCCCATCAATCCCTGCAACTCGACTCGCTTGCGGTCGCTACTGGATCTACACCTCTTCACATCTGTCTCTAGCTTCTGAACCGTATCCTTGTACTGCTCTATCAACCTCTCTATCTCGCTACTTCTCTCTTTCTCGGCCTTCATCGCTTCCCGCGCTCTCTCAACATCTCCTTTGGTTCTCTCTAGTTGCGTCCTTGTTACGTCCAACTCGCGATGTAATTGGGCATTTGACGATCGCTGTCGAGGGAAACGAGGCGCATCGAATCCTGTAGGGGAAGAAAGCATCTCGTGGACGAGTATAGAGCTCAGAGAGCGAAGTACAAGGGATAGATGGTAGCAACGCCGCGCCGACGTCTTAGTAGAACGAAATCATTTGTTGCTGCGCTATCGCCCTGAGCGGCCATCGACGTCGACCCTCTATCCGGCATTCTTTATACCAAGGACGCATCAATGCTTCCACGAATCCCATGTGTAAGTACCACCTGATCATGCATTGCCTGTTCACACGCAGTACGGGCTTGACCAGCGGAGACAATCCAAGTACGGTGCGTGTGATAGCAATCATCAAACTCTAATCCGGCAGGCATTGTAGATCGCCTTAGTTGTGAGTGGTCAAGAGGGGACGGCCAGTAGCTCTGCAGTCATACCGCAGCGCAGATTGTAGTTCGCTCTTAACCTCCCCGGCGACCACTAACCCTACAGATTGGTGATTTGAACAACGCGAGGATGTCTCGTTACAGACCATACGACGGTTATCTTCGCAAGATAGTTCTGGGACTGGATATTGGCAACAGCCACAGCGGCGTTGCGTATACTCTCTTGGAGGGAGGTATGGCCCCCGAGATCCGTGTGGTTACCAGGTGAACGCCATTCGTACCTTCTTCATACGGTATTCTGAGTGTGATATAGATTCCCTGGCCAGGATGAGGGTGACGCACGCATTCCAAGTACAATCACCACTCCTGATGGTCACGTATACCACGCTCGGACTGACCCTGGAGTCTTTGGAGACTTTGTAAGACACCTGGTGGACTGCGCGCGAAGGGATTTCATTCAGACGCACAGAGATGGCATCAGTAACTCGAACGCCGATATCTGGAGGACGGCGTCCAGGCGTATGGAGATCGTTGTCAGTCACCCTGACCGTGGGGATCACTCGCAGCAAGGTGTCTTGAGACAGGCAATTGTCGATGCAGGTCTTGTACCCGACACCGCCGCTGGACGTAAACGCCTCCACTTTATTCCCGAGGCGACAGCAAGTTTGTACCACCTGCTGGTCACGCAGTCTTCGAATATTCATGTGAGTGATGTCAACGAGTACTTTCAGGGTTGTGGCAGGATTGTGCCAAATTTCATCCTATTAGGGTGGCAATAATATAACTGTCGTGGACGCTGGCTCAGAAGCTGTCACCGTCTCCACTTTCGCAGTCGACGGAATACATCCGATCAGTGCTAGGCTGATCGCTGGACCAACTCGTAAGCCTTAGTCCACCATATCGCATCCTTCTTTCTCATAAATTGCTGCAGCTGTCCCAGACGAGTCCGCGGGTATCGATTCTGGAGCCAGAGATCTCATCGAGGGTGAGTACTTGCGTGCATTTTTGCGACTACGTGACATGAAGCTGCTCTCAGGTAAACTAGGGAATTATCAAGTTACCAATCCTGAATACGTTGATAACGCACTCAAGTCATTCGAAGAACGGGTGAAATACGACTTTGCGTACCCCAATTATTCGTATACGATTCCGTTCGGACCATCAAACTTGAACGACGCAGAAGAGGGGATACACTCTGGCCGGGTAACGCTTCAAGGGTAGCCATTGCCATCACTTGTGACCTAGAGCAACGACCTCACCCCTCATTGTATCAGGCAAGAAATCGCAAATCTCTTTCATCCCACTCTGGAAGCGATCACGGATGTCGTCCTGGATCAGAGCCTGAATGTCCGGGTATATTTTCTTCACTTCTCAATCCAGATCAATCGCTGACTCTGACAATCTCTCATCTTACTTATCCGACGCGCAGTCAACGTATCTAGTCGGGGGACTAGCCGCCAGCCCGTATCTGTGCGAGGAGCTTCAGCAGGAACTCGACCGAAATGGGGTGTGCGTGCGACGCCCAGATGATTTCCTGTGAGTATATGCTACCCGCGGACGTCCCAAGCTTCCCTACAAACATATCCGACAGGAATACCGTCGCGCCTGGCGCAGTGGCTCACTACTTAGAGCATCTCCCCCCTCAAAGAGCAACAAGGTTCGCGTACGGAACAGGCACTTTCACCAACTTCAATCACAATAATCCTGAACACTTCGACCGTCAACATCGGGCCCGGTTTCATCCTTCCGGTCGAAAAGTGCTTCCAGATTTCTTCGGCGTTCTCATACCCAAGGTTCGTCTGTCTTGCAGTATCATCCTCATGGTTTTTGAACCCGACGTTGGCTTCTCGAGTATAGGGTGAAATCGTACGAGACAACGAGGAGAGATCTATCTCCATGACGGTCGAGGCGACAGATCCCTCCGGTTTGACTCGTGTGTCATCAGACATTTACTGCTACATGGGCGAGAAGAACGATCCACGTTGGATCGATGAAGAACCAGGTATGCCACTTACATCAATGGTCGCACATAGAGTGCTCTCTGACTCCATCTCCATACATGACAGAGAAATATATGAGACTTTGTACTGTTCAAGCCGATACCTCGAACGTACACAGGGACATAAGAAACGGCCAGAAAGGATTCTACTACGTCCAAGAGTATTGTGTCATCCTCACAGGTGGGCCTACAAATATGAGAGTGCAGCTTGCTTGGATGGAGAATGTGAGTATCATTTGGTTTGTGCGTCTTTCATGAATGGTTTATTCAACGCAAACTTTGCGGCATTTCAGCGAAGGGAGAAGAGGTGAGTTGTTGTTTACCTCGACCAAGGATCAGTTACTTATCGTTCGTGTCCAGGAGTACTGCAAAGGTCGTATATGCGCCAGAGCCCGCGAGTTGATGCGGGACTCGTGTACTGTGACGTAGCAGTTCGAACATACATTCATACCCATTGTTGTCGCAAACCCGTCACTCATCTATGATTTACTTGCCTCTGTCGAATGCGATGCTTTCAGCAAAGTAGTATGATGAGAAAGTGATGATGGTATTCACCTTTTACTGCCCCAAGAATTCGTTGTGAATAACGGCTCCCCTGATGCGCCGTCTTGACCACCTCGGGGATTACCGGTGCCAGAATTCGATCTTTCCCCGGCCCCTGGCCCCTGTATGCAACGTCACTGTCTATTCACCTCTTGCGTGTAGACACACTGTGAGACATACCTTATTGGTATCTCCCTCAGTTCCTTTCGGCTTACCATTCTCTGTTCCCTTACCACCTTGTCCCCCACCACCTTGTCCCCCACCACCTTGTCCCCCACCACCTTGTCCCCCACCACTTGCTCCGCTCCCGGCTCCTGATCGCTTCTGCGTCTCAGCGAGTTTATCCGCGAATGAAATTATGGCTACATCACTTCTCACAAGCACCGTTTCTTCACCGTCGTCGTGTCGTACAAGTCCAAAGCCGGCTGCACAGAGAACGGTTTCTCCTTCACGGGGTTGTGCCCCCTCGACAGCCGACATACGCTCTCCATCGAATAGTTCGCCGCTGCGAGCGAAATATACCATATAATGGGAAGCACTGCGCTGCTCGCCGATGACGTTCCTGAGGTGTATGCTGAGTTGGATGAGGTTTCTGATACCGTCTGTGTATTCAGGCTGTTGCAGTGAGGCCTGCAGCTCATTCGGCTTTCCCTGCGCTGCAGCGAGCACCAACACATTTGCATAATGCTGGACGAGTTCCTGCTCGTATTGGCTCGCCTTGGCGGCTTCGATTGCTGGGTCATCGCGATAGTAATGACGTGTGAGGGATCTCCAGCACAAGCCAGCTTCGGGTCCATCTATGTTCCCCCATCATGACTAGGTCAGCCATGCGCAACTGGTATATTCAAAAAATATTGTAATTTGCATACCTGCTTCGGAGATGCGCGAATACGTTGATTCCAGCACTTCATTGATATCCTCATCCTGGGCTATATTCTGGCATGTCTTGAAGATGGGTGCCAGGCTTGTCAGGGTGCACGCTCGTAGAAATAGCTGCACTAATATCGGGTTCTCGTCATGATTTAACCCGCGTAGATATTTGGTATTCTCTCCCAGATTGAGGTGATCCTTCAGGTGCTCGTTGATCGGGCCCAGCTCGTCCTTCTTGACTTGGAGACGCTGCTCGAATGGGATCGAAGTTGTATTCTGCGAAGCAACCTGAGCAATTGCTACGTTCAGGTTAGCGAGGTGACGAAAGATGTCTTCCTCAGTGGGCGACTCGTATGAGAACCGGTCGTCCTCTTGGTTAGCCAGACATGGGTCTTCCTCAGCAGGCTCAGGCGGTGCCGGGGGATTCTCCAAGATGTGTCTCGCGACCTGAAGCTGTTTCTCTACATCCTCCAATTCAACGGTCGCTTCGACATTGCTCGCCCTCCACGCCTCCATCTCTTCTTCCAAACGTGCATTACTCTCTTTCCATTCCAAAGCCTTCACCTCAAGAACCAGTAACTTCGCTTCAAGGGTACTCTTTTCCCCCCATAACTCGTTGATCCTCTTTTTCTCCTTGATGCGCTCATCGGCTAGTCTCTTCTTCTCTACCTCCGTTTGTCGCAGCTGCGACCTAACCATCGCGAGTTCCTCGTCAACACGTAAGTCCGCCGATTGCTGGGAACTCGGAGCATTAGGACTCATGGGCGTATCTGAGAGTGGCAGGTGCGAACGTGAGGACGACTCGGAAATGGGGGACGTCGGCCCAGGAGTCGATTGTGGACTGTGCATGCCAGCGAGGTCACGTTCAGAAACAAGCGTTGGAGACGAAAGATATCATCCAATTGTCCCTTCAAGAGGATGCACTCCTTGCTGCGCCGTAGAGATGCGTTGACGTATTCATGCCCGTGGCGGCGAATGCCATAGGTTTGTAGGGGTTTGTACGACGTACAGTGTTCTCATGGTCACAGGATTTTATGTACTTGGTGGGATCTGGCAATGAGCATGCCATTGCATTAGTGGCCATGGTGTCTAAGTTCAAACTTGTACGTCTATTCTCAAGATCACAGGACGGTACGCAGATCGCTGGAGGGGGTTTTCAAGGAGAATGTAGAACGCTTTACTAGCTGATGATATTTTCCTTGGAATTGGCAACAGCCGAATTCAGGTAACTCTTCCATGCTTGTAGCCATGTGACATGCCGAGAAGTAGGCTCTCTCACACGTACTTGGTGAGCTTCTGCATGGTTTGGTCCGGGGGATCCTACTGACACCGACTCTGCTGAATGGAGCGGATG
>JSYW01004332.1:0-14821 GCA_000787475.1 Lentinus polychrous
ACCTCTCACCAACCGAAAGCTGTTTCTCGAACCTTGCTGGACTAGGTGGAAACGTGTGCAATCTGTCCCGGTGATATTGCGCTCCCTTGTCAATCTCCCAGTCTCTCCCACAATTTTCCGGGAGATTTTCGTTACGGCTGTCCTGGTATGATGGCGGATCTGAAAGGCTCTTCGACTATATAGACGTGCGTAATTCACAGCACTCCTACGTGGTCTGCCCCCGCACGTTGTTACCTTCCGCCATGCTCTTTGTGCGATCGTTGCTGGTGTTGCTGGGCACTGCGACTGCCCTTGCTTTCCCTTTCCAACCTGGGCTGGATAGGATTACATTGAATAAGGTTCGTCAAAACCTCGTGCAGATAGCCAATCACAGGTGAGTTCACCTACACTCGAGGATGAGGGCCTCATGCCACTGACCGTCCGCAAGCTGGGAGTTAGGCACAGAGGCGGAAGCCCTGCTGGAACTGGATGCACCGACATTTTCTGTATTCAGTTCTTCCCTGAATCGACCACCTACTCGTCTTTCAGCTGCTGAGAACGCCTCCATTGAGGATGTTATCTCTCTGGCAGAAAGGTAAGTGGCTTCTACCGAATCCGCTTAAACCCGACCGACATTCGTTTCAGAATCGTGGCAACCCAACCCCCGGATAGCTTGCCACTAATTGACGGTGACGGTGCCGTGGGAGACCCGGCTAGTAAGTAAAAGTACTAGTGATGGCAGTTGTCAGGATGCTAAAGCGGCGCAATTTCCAGGTCTTGGTGTCCCTGTTCTATTAGCCAACTGGACGCGTACCAATCTCTCTGATAACCAGTTCGCTATCGCGGCAGGTGGACAACTAAATTACCTTCTCAACTTTGCTCCTCGCAACACGGATGGTGCTATCTCTCACCGCGCAGACCAAGTGCAGTTATGGTATGTTTCCGGGTGACGTTTCAGAATGAAAGCTAGCTCATGGGAGATCATGTTACATTGATAAAATAGGGCGGACTTTGTCTACATGGCTCCACCTTTCATAGCATATTTCGGTGCCTTGTCTGACGGAGAGCAAGCAAGGAGGCTTCTCCAAATTGCATATGACCAGTGCCGCTTATACAGGGAGAATTTGAGAGATGCAGACGCTGGCTTATGGAGGCATATCGTTCTTGGAAATTGGCAAGATAACACACATTGGGGGACAGGTACGCCTACGTGGTCGATATACTCGACATGGTCGTCTCACACTGAATGCTCTCCATCACACAGGTAATGCTTGGGCCGCAGCAGGAATGTTGCGAGTTTTGGAGACGATACGACACTCCCCTGTCTCCCGTGATCTCGAACCGCAAAAGGCCAATCTGACGTCGTGGATTCAGGAAATACTTAATAATACCTGGACGCATCAGGTGGGTCACTGAACACCGACCGTCTATATGTTCCATGTGATTGACCATGTAACGCAGCAAACCAATGGCACATTACTCAACGCCCTCGATGATCCCACATCATTCGCAGATTCGTCATCTACCGCCCTTCTTGCTGCAACGACGTATCGCATTGCCGCACTCACAGGAGACCTTACTCACGTTCCCGCTGCCAACAAAGCTCTCAGATTGATTAAGGCAAGCCTCGACGAAGATGGATGGCTCATCAACACGGTGGATCCGATGACCTTCAACACGACATCCCTGCCTGGTGAACACAGTCCTGAAGGACAGGCATTCGTCCTACTCCTTCATGCAGCTTGGCGCGACTTCAACCAGGTCTCAGGCTTCGATTCACCTGCCACAAGCTCCTTGATCACACCGGACCCGACTATCACGCCCATCCGCCGATGGTGGTGATGGTGATCGCCACCAAAACGAAGTGAATGTATACATTGTATAGCTATAGACGATTCCGAGGCAACCTCATGTACGACGTAATGCAGACGAGCTGTATCTCTTCCTTCATCGCCCCCCATGTATATGTGTGGCATTTGAGCGTGTATAGTAGGATCGAACGGATGTATTGCAACAAAAAGGCCAGCGTGTTGGAATGATGAGTTGGCGGTTCTCGAAGATCTGGAAGCCGTCGCGACGCTTAGGTCATCTGATCCAAGCCTAAAATGGACATGGGTTTGAGAAGAGGGACGGGGAACATAAATTGGACCCATCTCTCGCAACCGTTCGGTTTGGCCCTCGTCGTTCTTCTTCGCGTCCCCCTCGCGCCGCCTGTGGCCCCCGCGCTCTCTAGGAGCATGATGCTGTTCATGCTGGCTCTTTCACTCCTGGCTGCCTTGGCCCTGTGCTGCCTACTCTTCCCCTCCGTGTGGGCATCAATGGCGGGAGACGAGTTGCTGGATGCTCATGAAGCAGGTCTCGCTTTGGTCGCCGCTCGTAAGTGTATTGTATTCAGCGTTGGAATCCCAATGGACCAACATTCGTTCCCAGGCAATCCTGTGCGCGAGTCCGGCCCACCAGCTTGCATGGCGAAGCTCATCATGTTGAGGCATAAGGTGTGCAAAAGTCCCATTCTTGCATATGCCCAGCCAAACTCAATTGCCCATGTGCGAAATAGATCAACCAGACAAACAGCAAGCGACGTTGCAGCGTTAGCCATTCCCGCCCAACGTACTCATTCCCTGCAAGATCACCCCGCAACGCTCCCTGGGGACGATTCGGCCGGGCTATTGGAAAACAATACTATTGACAGACTTTCGGACGGTTGCCAGAGAAGGAAATAATTTGTGCAATTTCATATACCCCAACTAAAGTTATACTATTTCTTGCTTTGTCCCTACACGACCCCCTGCCGGTGACGATTCATAATGCGCTGTTTATATGCTATGTATACTCTTGGAACATTGGATGGATAGACGTTGCTCGACTGAGCACGCGGGGAAGGTGTGAAATTGAACGTCCTTCAGCTTCAAGGTTCAGGCCTTCATGCCTGTCAGGTTCCAGTTCCTATGTAGCAGCCTCAGGCCCTCTCAAATTAGACTTCCTTCCATGAGACCAGGTGATTACGGCACGTAATGTCGAAGGTATCTGGACCATGACCAGACTCGGGAGCAATGAAAGCTTCAGATGAAGACTTTCAGGCGTAAGGGCACAGTAGTATACGGCTGGAGGCCACGGTCGCAATCTACTGAGTTGCCATACCCTGACCGTAAAGCGATATGGAAAGCGAAATCTAGCACCAACCTCGGTTTGAATGGAGCCACAGCATGAAGAACCGACATCCACTCACCATTTGGGGTCGTGTGCTATCATGTGTACGCTCGCACGTCCGCTTGCGTACCATAGCTATCATCGCTCCCCGAGTCACTATCATCCAAAACTCCCTGAGGAGCCTCTATCTTCACAACCAACCGACGAGGGATCATCACCAGTCCCACAAACCGCCCTTTTGGCGTGGCATATTGGGCAGGGGTGAAGCGGAACTCATCGGTGTTGACGAGGAGGAGGTTAAGGTGTTTGTCTGTACCAGCGAAGGTGCCGAGAAATATACGGCCGTCGGTGATTGTGATGCGGACGATCTGTCTGAGGAGCTTTTGTAGCTGCGAGGTCGCTGGGGTCTGCCGGGGGAAATCCATTGGCAGGGCCTGGAATGAACCAGGTTGGATGTTGGGTATGAAGGATTGGTGTGCCCTTATAGCACCGTTCTCACAACGAGGTACTTACACAACCTGGCGGCCCGAGATCCCCGAAAGACATTCACGATGTCATGGCACATACACTGGCAGAAATCCGGACTATGTAACAGGAGTACAGTACAGGTAACATACAAACTAGCATGATAGTAGAATCATGATGATGATAGAAAACATAGGGCATAGCTAGTCCCATACAAGAATTCACAAAGTGTACATATCATGCACGCACAGACCACACTCGAAGCGCATAAACGTACTCAGCTCGCAAAGCGATCCTTGCGACTGGAAACAGCTGATAAGGCGCTCCTGGCCTTTGGAGCGGGCGCAGCTGCCTGCTTCCCCTTCTTGCCATTCGATGCCGCGGACGCACCGCGCGATCCTACGATGGACCCACTTCCAGTCTTCGCCTTGGTGAGTGAATGGCCGGTAATCGCGATAGGTCGGCCTGCAGCACTGCTGGTACCTTCAGCACGAGCTCTATCGGCCCACTTGGTGCTTTGCGCCTGAATCTGGGGGCGAACAGCCTGCGGTAAACATCAGTGGTCTATCCCGGACACGTAAATCCTCTGAATGCTTACCGCAACATCTAGGTTGATCTTCTCAAAGTCGTCCTGCTGATGTCGCACGGGTGCCTTCTTCGACGTACGCGAAACCTCTTTGATACGAATCTGCTCTTCCTCAACATCCATGTCATCGTCGTCCATTACCCACGAAACGTCGTTGGGATTGATGATGGGATGCGTCTACATTCATGAAGATTAGATTCACCATGGGACTGACATTGCTGACAGTACATACCGTCTCACCGCGAGCTACTTGCTGCAACTCCTCCCTCAGCTTCGCAGCTATGACGGTCCTTTGTGGCATCTCGTCTTCATTCTCTTCGCTTTCGTCTTCTTCCCTTTCGGCCTCGCCCTCCTCGTCGTGCTCGTTGTGAATGACTATCTCATTATCCTCATTTTCCAGGTGAGCAAATTCGGCTGCGTCGTCATCTGCCAAATCAGCATAGTATGTTGCAGCAAATGGTCGCGTCTCCTCGTTTTCCGCTACAGATCAGGTAATGATCAGCAGGCTTGCAACATGGCACAGGTCCACACTCACCAATCTGGTCAAGACTATCCCCTCCATCTAGCCTTCGCTTCTTGTTTCTCAGCTTCTGACGCCTCCTTGCATTGGCCTCATCCTCATCGACGTCGGAGTCGCTGTCGTAGTTGAGGGTTCGATCCCGCTTCGCGGCTCTCAGTTTGCCCTCCACTGCGGCTCGATGGATGCGCTCGAGGTTCGCATCATCCTCTTCTGCATGCTCTTTGACCTTCTCCAGAACCTTCTCCGCATTGATGGTATCAGCATCCATCTCCTTGTCGTCCACCAATTCCTCCAGATTGACATCCAGATCCTCCCCGTCACCTTCCTCGTCGTCGTCAGCCTTTTTTGGGCCGCCAAATCCAAACATCGCATCTTCGTCTGATTCCTCTGCTTCGCCCTCAATGAACTCCGACTTGTCGAGTTTCATCTTGGGCTTCGGCTTGGCAGGTTGCTTTTGCATGAGCACGTTGAAGGCGTTCTGCTTGCGCGTGGGACTAGGAGAAGGACTTGACCTGGAGTCACTTGTTGCAAGCCCGTCTCCAAGCACAGGAGAAGTAGCTCGCTTCCGAAGGCGGCTCGGTCGATAGGACGCATCTAGGTCTAAATCATCTGCGAACTCGAGGGGACGGAGAGGCGGTCGTTCCTTTGGTCTCAGAATGCTATCCAGAAGAGAGTGCGGCTTGATGCCAGACGAAGGGAACTCTGACATAGCTGGACTGAACTCGGCAGGTTTCGTTTGGGTCAGGAATCTACAACACGTTTTAGCAGGTGTTGCGTGAACGACAGGCAGAGTCACTTACCCATGTTTGTTTATGAACATCTCAGGCTCCTTCGGCCCCTCTTCTGCTTCCATCAGGGCGAACTCTTGTTCTCTCTCGAAGATATCTTCTGCCTTCCTACGAGCAGTCTCAGAGATCTCCAATGTAGCTGGCCCACCGTCCAACGTCAGGGCCAGACTGTTGGTAGGCATAGGCTTCTTTGCCGAAGGTGCGCCCTTCAAAGACGGCAACGGCCCCAATCAGCAAGGGCATGACTACGAAGACACGAGACGAGGAGACAGACCTTCGCTGGTGTAATGAATTGTGAGAAGCTAGCTGTGCCTAGAGCACTAGGCATCACAGGAGAGAGCCCTGCATTTTCACCGTCCGTCCGGGAACGTGCAGGGCTGGGAAGAATATCTGCAGCAGGTTCCAACGTCAACGCGACATCATGTTCCACTCCGGGAGCTTTTGGGTGTCCGTTATCTTTCACGAACATAGACTGTTTCCTTGGAGGCGTAGCAAGAGTAGGTGAGAAGTCTTGTCGGGGAGAAAACCTAACCCGCATAGGAGTCGATGCGAATGGGTCTTCGTCATCGTCCTTCGAAGAGATCTCACGTAGGGGTGTCCGATTTACTGGAGACAAAGCAAGCGTGGCAGGACGTTCATCGTCAGAAGACAATGATGCTCGTCTGGAGGGCCTGAATACCGGTTGGGGAATGCGGCCGGCCTGCTGAGATACGGAAGTGTTCTCCTTGTCTTCACCTCTATCAAACACCCTAGACGCATCATTCTCCTTGTCCGTTTCATTTTCCTGCTCAGTATCGTGCGCATTCTCCTTATCTGAGCCCTCCGGAGGGGTCGGAGAGTCAGGAAGAATCGTAGAGGTGTTTGGAACCAATATGCGACCGTATGGATCACTACGCGTATTTTCTCGCTCGTCATCCGAGTCGAGAACCGTAGGGTGTCGTGCCTTGTATCGTGAACGTGGTGGGGCGCGGTTCTCTTCGTCCTCATCCTCGTCGGTCTGAGCCGCAGCGGATTGATCCTGAGGGAGGTCAGGTTCGGGCTCCTTATTCTCTCCATCTGCATCGGCGTTCTCCGCTGGATGCCAGTCACCGTCCTCTTCGTCAGTATCTTCCCCATGACTAGCATCTTGACCCTGGCCCTTCGACATGCCTTGGGCAGCAAGCTCGGCCAGCTTCTCTCGTATAGCATTGGCATCCCGGGAGGACTTCTCAGGCCTCTGCATGACCTTACCGCCCTTGCTCACCCATTCTCTCTCCTTCTGTTCAATGATCTTCGCACCGACTTCACTGGCGTTGTGCAACAAAAGTCGATTGAGGTCATTGATGCCAATCGACGAGAGTCGTCGTCCAGCATCTTTCTCTCCTGCAGAGGCTTTCATGAACGCGGGCTTAGCAGCTTCGGCCAACAATGCTTGCTGGTATTCCAAGGGTAAATTGTCGGGAATACGAGATTTCCTCCGTTTGGAGGGTGTCTTGACACCGTGAACAGCGGACTTGCGACGAGACTCAGCCTCCTCCTTCACGACAGTGGTCATGTCATCCTGGATCTCCAAATCACTATCATCCTCTTGCTGCATCCTAGAGACCTGTATTTGTTGCTGCTGTTGCTGTTGGAGTGCGCGAAGCTTCATCTCCCGCAACTGCTGCTTGCGCTTTGCCGCTTCCTCTTCGCGGGCTTTCTGCGCGATCAGTTCCTTCGCGTCTGGGAAGTGGAAGTCATCATCATCATCCGATAGCATCACCACTTGTTTGTGAAGTTGTGCCTCGATGGATTGAGCACGACGCTCATCGGGTGTTCGCGACCTCGATCGAGAGAGCCTGACTGGAACAAGGGGTAGCGCGCGAGGAACATGTCTGGATGGTCCCGGTACGTTGGCGGCGGCAGGAGACGAGAAGTCCTGGATGGGAGAGGAAGGACCGTCATCCTCCCTTGTGTCTTGTCGTAGAACAGCGCTATGACTACACAATTCAGGTATCAGAACGCCTCAATTGAAACGAGACAATATTAGAATTCCGTACCCGACTTTCTGGAACAAAGCACTCAATGGCAATGGCTTCTGCTGAGTGCGTTGAACAGAGACATTCCGTTCGGCTTGCATACGAGCAGTGGCCTTACGGGTCTCAATCAGTTCCTTCTTCGTCGGAGCCTGACGGAACGATTAGAATCAGAAGATATACACAATGGCCACGGATAGTTATAGTAACGACATACCTTGACTTTCGGTTCCTTGGTCTTGCGCTTGCCAACCCGAGGAGCAGTTGCCTTCTGTGTCGGCCTTTCATCATCAGGATGAGCAGGCATGTCCTCGAATTCGAGTCGCGGAATCGGTTTCATCGGAGCTTTGCCCTTGTCCCTGCGAGATGGCACCATCTCCTCCGATGTGGGTGGCGTAGGGGAGGAACGAGTGCTGGGTGTAGCAATATGGTGTAATTTGCTTGGAGACGTCTGAGGAGACGAAGGTCGCGTATGTGGCTCTGAATCTGAATCTGACAGCGCAAGGCGGCGAACGCGCCTCTTGGCTGCGCGATCTTCTGGCGATTGTGAGCGAGGGGCAGAAGGTGAATGTGAAGAAAGTTGTCTATGTGGGGAGCTAGATGCTCGAGTGTGTCGCTGTAACTGAGCCACTCCTGCGCTTTGATTAACCTTATTCAAGGTCGGCCGTGATTCTTTGTCTTGGTTTGCGTTCGCGTTACTTATAGTGGGCTCCTCCTTCTTGGCTAGCTCCTCCTCCAGTCTCCTCATCCGCTCTTTAATGGGAAGATACCCATACTGCTCGAGCAAAGAGCCATCGCCCTCGGGCTCATCGTCGATGTCTGCATCTTCGTCATCGGCGTCCTTGGCTGAATGAAAGGAAATATCGTGATCTGAGCTGGGAGGTAGCTCTGCGGCGCCATCTGATAGTCCCGCATTGAAGCTCGAGTCAGAATGCCCAGAAAGATCATAAGATGCATCCGCGTCCATAGGCGTGTCGGCGACAGGTGCCCTTGGACGACCATACGTCCGCGCCGCACGTTTCACTGGAGGGGATGAGTCAGTCATCGTGCTCTACCACGATAGACTGAAGTTATAGAACGTCTTGGGAGCTGTTCGTGCAGCCCCAGACGTGTGTGCAGTGGGTATCGCTGTGGTGCGTGAGTAAGGCGTCGCTGAGAACGGCGACACCGCGCTTGTCACGGGCCGTTACGGTGACCGCACGCGTAATGTGACCCAACGCGTCTACACGAGCAACGCGTCAATCACATGATCGTGCTGTTCCCGATGACCCTAGGCTTTGGTTCGTTTTTAGCGCTCAAAAGGGAAGAACTGCATAGTACCTCAAGCCACAGCCGCCCGTGCCTTCTGTTGTGGGCAGGAAGTATTGCTGCTCGCCATCGCCGTTCCCCTCAAGACCCTTCAAGATGAGGTACGTATGTCGGTATGCTGCTTGAATACTGCACATAGCTAACGTGTTCATCGCAGTCATCGTAAGGTATGCATATCACCAAAAAAACAAGACTTTCCGGGCATATTTTGCTCATATGTTGTCGGTATGCTATAGTACGAAGCCCCCCGCCACGGTTCGCTTGGTTTCCTCCCCCGCAAGCGTGCTGCTCGCCACCGTGGAAAGGTCAAGGCTTTCCCCAAGGTTTGTAAAAGGCACAACTATGGAGAAAATGCACTTGAATAAACGAATGTCCATGCATTCATAGGATGACCCCAAGAAGCCCGTTCACTTGACTGCTGTTCTGGGCTACAAGGCTGGTATGACCCACGTTGTCCGTGACCTTGACCGTCCTGGTTCCAGTGCGTATTCGTGACAATAATCAAAAACCTGATAGCGGATTCTGACTTATTGGCTTGCAGAGATGCACAAGCGTGAGATTGTCGAGGCCGTCACGATTGTTGAGACTCCCCCCATGATTGTTGTTGGTGTCGTTGGTTATGTCGAGACTCCCCGTGGCCTCCGCACTCTCACTACCGTCTGGGCTTCGCACCTTTCCGATGAGCTCAAGCGTCGCTTCTACAAGAACTGGTACCGCTCCAAGAAGAAGGCCTTCACCCGCTACGCCAAGAAGGCTGCTGAGGACGGTGGCAAGTCCATAGCCCGTGAGCTTGAGCGTATCCGCAAGTACTGCACTGTTGTCCGTGTCCTCGCACACACCCAGATTCGCAAGACCGGTCTCAGCCAGAAGAAGGCACACCTTATGGAGATCCAAGTCAACGGTGGATCCGTTGCCGACAAGGTCGAGTTCGCTCACGGCCTATTTGAGAAGCCCATCGAGGTCTCTTCCGTGTTCGAGCAGGATGAGGTTGTCGATGTCATTGCTGTTACCAAGGGTCACGGTTTCGAGGGTGTCACCCACCGTTGGGGTACCAAGAAGCTTCCTCGCAAGACCCACAAGGGTCTCCGCAAGGTCGCTTGTATTGGTGCATGGCATCCTTCGAAGGTCATGTTCTCCGTTGCTCGTGCCGGTCAAAGTAAGTGCTCCAGACATGGCATATTTTCGTAGGATGTCTCAATGTAATGGCTTTCTACAGACGGTTACCACCACCGTACCGAGCTCAACAAGAAGATCTACCGCATTGGCAGTGGTTCGGACCAGGGCAACGCATCGACGGAGCACGACATCACCAAGAAGCAGATCACTCCCATGGGTGGCTTCCCTCACTACGGTATCGTCAAGAACGACTACCTCATGTTGAAGGGCTCCATTCCCGGAACGAAGAAGCGTGTCATCACTATCCGCAAGTCGCTCATGGTCCACACCTCTCGTCGGGATCTCGAGAAGGTCCAACTCAAGTTCATCGATACCTCTTCGAAGTTCGGTGTATGTACCTGTGCCTTGTCGAAAGTTTCTCCTGATGCTGATTGTTTCTCTTACAGCACGGTGCATTCCAAACGTTCGAAGAAAAGGCCGCGTTCTTGGGAACGCTCAAGGCCCGCGCATAAACGCACCCACTTTGTATTACTTGCTGTCGCTTTTTCACCACCGCTATTCTTACGATCTCAGGCTGTATGTTGCCTATGCCCATGCCCGTATTGCATTGACTTGCTACTGGATACACTTGTGTGATTGTGGGACTGCACTGAGAACTGAGTGATATTGAGGAACTGTCCCCAAGCTGTCCTGAGCTGCTGGTTGTCATGAATGTGCGGTCATTTCCTTCATTACGAGGGTGCAGTAGACTCAACGCCCAAATATGATTGGATCTTACGAGCGCCTAATATATTGGCCAATTGAGCTGTGGCAAAAAGTCGGTTGGCGCCCAACACTGAAGTAGCAGCGACGCACAGAGGACACTTAGGAAGAATCGCCATCCGAGCGAGCCCTGGACACAACACCGTGTCCCTCTGTCTGGTGCGCTGTGGGTGCACTACGCGGTATGATATCCATAACCTCCCAGTTATATTGTCTGACAATAAAGATGTTCCTTGTAGGATGACTGCTAGTCACATTGATGCTGAGAGCGTCCTCTCTGGGCCTCAGATGTTACCTACAGACGTCGCGTTCCTCATCTTTGCAATGTCGCAGGCGTGTGCTTCTCATTGGACCTCTCAGCAGCCGTTCATTGTCCTCCCTCGCTCCGACGCGTCGTTCATTCAAGACCAGGGACGAGCATTCTCCGAAGCGCTCTGCCGGGGAGCGTGCTGTCAGAGGGGAAAGTGGAGAGCAGGTGCAGGATACGATGGAGAAGGATTCTGGACAGGTGCCCGAGCAAAACGGCAAAAACCAAGTCCCCGCAGCCGGAGGACCAGACGAGACTGTGCGGCTCGTCCGTCCTGTCCGGCCTCTCAAACTAGAAAGGTCTCGTCAAATGCTGGAAGCGGTCAGGAAGAGACCTCGAGCTGCTCCAGTAGTTCACGAAGACTCTACAGTTCGATCATTCCCTCTTCCGCCTCACCTCGACATGTCTCATCCGGCAACGTCATCAGGGGGAGCACCTGTCGACCAGGAAGCCGATCGTCAAAATCTTCTGGATACTCTGGCGACTACAAACTCTCTAGAAGATGCACTGCATGCATACAACGTCCTCCTAAATCGTCCAGTTCCTCCGCCAGAACTGACCATACCCTACGAACATCTCCACCGTCTGGCGCGTCTCATCGCAAACTGCAAACCGCACACCCGCTCTCTCTTCATCCACTTTCTCTCTGTAGTCTCGACCATTCACCGAACAGGTGGCACAGTCAAACTGTGGGAATGGAACGCCCTCATGGATTTCGCAGGAAAAGGGTTCAGAAAGACCCGCCAGCGAGACTTTGTCGCAGCCTTCAATATCTTCTGCGACATGATATCGCACAAAGCTCCCGGAGCCTCGTTTCTTCAGCCTAGCATAGAAGATATCGCGCACCCACGACCCGATGAGAAGTCCAGTTCCGGGATGGAACGCACTCCCGACATTGTTACATTGACCACCTTACTCGACATTGCCGCTCGCTCTCTTCACGAACCTACGCTGAACCGCGCCCTTCGTATCTTCCGCCGATCCGGACTGACACCAAACCGCATCACCTATCTTACTCTCATGAGGTACTACTCCCGCAGGTCAGATTTGTCCGGGGTCAGGACCTGCATAGCACAAATGCATGACCAAGGGATCAAGCCGGACACGGGCATAGTCAACGCCTGTATCTGGGCCTTTGCACGCGCAGGTCGTTTGGACGTCGCCAGCGCGATGTACGTAGTCATGCAAAGTCACCCAGACGATCCTCCCGACCGTCTCGAGGAAGCTTCCCAAGCGAGAGAATTCCTTGAATCGGAAGAAGGTCTCAGGATCCCCTCGAAGCTCAAGCCGGATGACATCACATACACTTCCCTCCTCCAATGTTACGCTTATCATGGCGACCTTCCCGGTGCGCTTAGGGTCCTTGCGGATATGATTCAGTGGATGAACGATACCAAACGCGAGCTTGACATCAGACTCGTCCTTCCCGCTTTTAGAGCCCTCTTCTGTGGTTTCGTACGTCACGGCCAACCTCCGCCAACCGATTACCAAAGTTACCCTCCGCGATATTCTTCACCGAACAGAAGGAATGGAAACCCTTGGACGCTGCATGCACTGGATGCCTTATTCAACGATTTCATCCGTCTCCCCGGAACGGCTACGCCTAGTGCGCGGATGCTTTACTGGGTTCTGGAGGCGTTCAGTAAAGTGAGTGGGCATGATGTTGAGAAGATGCGCGAGGTGTTTCATCGGATAGAGCGAAGATTCAGGCGGAGGTGGTCAGGGAGGTTGCTCGAGATCAGGCGTGAGCTTTTTCCCGACGGGAATCATTTGGACGATGTCGAAGGCGAAGACGAGGGCGCGGAGACGTACGATGAGGAAGGGTATGAAGATGAGGGTGATGAGGGTGGCGAGGAGCCGTAGAATGTATACAAATCTATATAGTACATCCCTAATGCTAGCATTGCTGTTCCCATCTATGAAATCAAGAAAGTACTGACAATGCAAAGCTTGAAACCCATTCACAGAAGACAATATAATGGTACAACACTTAGCCAGATGCTTACAGAAGAAAAGTCATCGAGAGAACCAAAGGAGACGAGAAAATGGGGAACCCTTCACATCTTCCCGCCATTCTGCTTCCTCCATTGAACGTACTCGTTCCAAGTGACAGAGCACTTTCTACTCTGATACCGTCTAAGCTTCACACTCCTCCTGATATCCTCCGTAATTCTCCCATTCCAACCTGCCTTGCGGATCGCACTATCTACAGTCTCTATCTTGTCCCAGCCTTGCTCCGGAGCAACCTGGGGCAAGTAAGTGGCAGAATACGAATGTCTGAGGGTCGAACGAGTGGGTATCGAAGTAGATGAGGATAAGGGCGAAGGCGCCTCGGACCGATCGTCGGTCGTGCTCGAGAGAAGGGATGGATGAGGAAAGGTGATGTAGATACCATGTACGCCGACGGTCCAGTCCAAGTAGGACGAGCCGTCTTCAAAATTTGTAAGGAGCGATATGCTGATTGTAGTGCAAAGCCAACACCGTGGACAATCAGGCAGTTAGTTGAATATGTCTTATCCATGGACTAAAGTGGGAGGTACGCACCCGCATTCGAGGTTCTCCAATTCCCATTCCTCGATCTTGTTGAATCTGGAATCGCGGAATGCACTGATCAATGCGTACTCTGCCAGGCCTTCGTGCAGAGGCAGTGGCTCGAAATTCCCGATGCACCCTCTGAGTCTAGGGGACCGTCCAGGGCGGGAAGGCAGCGTGTTCCAAGTCACAAAGAGCGGACTACGGGTTTGCTCAATAATCATGTTTTCGACATATCACAGCAAAGGCTTATTCTCACTATTTCTCATTGGGAAATTTGGGAGGGATTGGTTTCCTGGAAGTGAGTGCGCAGTAGAGTGCATCGAACGCATGGAAACAGTGCTCGGGAGTACAAATCTGGGCCTCATCCTCTAGTTCGAGCTTTGATGCGGGATCGGGTGGGATAAGAGCCATTGCTAGTGTACTCCCAAGTGTCTCGCTACCAGAGTCAAACAGTGGCGGAGGTGGGGAGTTGAAGAATGAAAGCGGGAAAGATAGATATGTAACGACGGCGTCAGACTCCGGGGCAGCTTGCAGCAGCCACAGTGGTTATATCAAATTCGGAGACGCTACCCAGAATGGCAAGCTCTGTAGATTCCCCGGGCATAAAGGGCACATGGTCGTGCTACTAGTACTGTAGTACTACGCGGACACAATAATGACAGACAGTGCACTCAGGCTGTCAGATTCATACGGGCGATGCACAGTGAAGTGGGCAACTGCGCAGAGTGGTCAACTGATCACGAGGAACTTAGAGTATATATGATCCTATTTCGCTATTTCGGAGAGAGAGCCTGACACGTACAAATCAATCTGGAGACAGCACGACGGAGCACGATAGTAGGCCGCGAGACCTTATCAATACATATTCAGGTGATGCAAACGAGAGAGGAGTGCGTGGGCAGAGCCTCGAGTTGCGAACAGGAGGCACGCCACCGGAGAGATTCCAGTGACAAGCTGCATACGCGGCCAGCTTGAAACGAGTGAGGTAGGTTTCTCACCGAGGTGGTACGCTTTCCGACTGAGCCTCAACCAACGCCGCGTTAGGCCTCGCAAGCTCACCAGTGTCACCACATTCAGTCAGTCCGGGAGGTTTTGGCTAGGAATGCTGATATACATAACTCTTTTCCTTCCCATGATGGAAAAGGGTTATATCAACATTCCTATCAATCCCGCGTTGCAGACAGTGATTACACATATGATATAGCGCATCGAGGTCCGACGTCGACAGGCTCTCGCCGGATACAAGACAAAGCGGTTCAGGACGGTTGTCCGGACGGTACAGGCGCACTTGGTGCATCGGTCATCGAAGAT
>JSYW01004334.1:0-10403 GCA_000787475.1 Lentinus polychrous
TCGTGCGTTGCAGCACATTACCTATCGACCATTTTCAGTATAGAGCGGCCACCACCTCCTTCTCCTAGGCTTTGTGGGGTTGACTAGCAACTGGTGGGTTTCTACTGCGCTCGTTCTTGCCGTGTCCCGAGAACCGAAAATCCGGCTGCCGTATGTATTGATGTGCAGCACACTCTGCGTCTTCTGATGACAGTATCGAGTGGAGGATTTGGATGTAAGCCTAGGGTGCCCGTGATGATAACTCAGGCCTGAAGTCGAGATGAGGCGCGGAATCACCGTGGAATCCGGGCTAATCCGGGATGACCGGTCGCCGCAGCAGCAAACAAGCCGTTGCCAAATGCAGACGATTTCACCCTGATCAGGAAGGAACCTGCCCTAAATGAGAGAAGGAACGTTGATCCCTGTGTACGTATGCGTGTACATCGACTGGCGAAATATCTAAATCAATACTGATCATAAGGAAGCGATACCTGGGCAATACTCACCCTACGCAGTAAGCAATGTATATTGCGATGAGAACATCCTTCCCTCATAGCTGTACCCACACAGATTCCAGTGATGTACAAGTTCCCCGGTCCCCAACTGATGTCGACGTGGCGAACATACCGCCTGCCCCTGAGGGGCTCCCTGCGAACGTCCGAGCCAGTTACTGTACCATTTCGACCAAATGTTCGTCACGTATAACGCCCAGTCTTCAAGGACCCCGCCGATGGTCTCCGATTAACAATCAACATTCATCGGCGGAGGGTGGCCTCCAAAAATCCCGAAAATTCCGAACATTTGGTCGAAATGATACAGTAGTTGGAAGCCCACCAGATTATAGATACTCATCGAGAAAATGTCTATGTGAGGTGAATAATCCCTAGCATTGAACTGATTTCATGTTCATGTCGGTCGGGGATCTGCCAACCTGTGTAACTTTGACAGTCTTAGAGATATCTGTTAAGCGAGAAGATATTTAGTGTACGTCCTATCTATCTATGGATATGGTGCTTACCACATATACTCATTGCATACGCTATCGCCCTCGATAGTCAATATGTCACCCAGTGGAGCGGACATACTATGGGATCCAGATTTTTAAGCAGTGTCACCCCATACCCTGACGTCCATGTCTGATGTAGGTGGAAGTATAACGTCTAGATACTGAGGGTCAGTACCTCCTGGAGACCTCGATATTGGTAACATACCTTCAAAGTCTTGGTGCTAGGGAATTGCAGGTTCTGCTGCGGTATCCAGGTCGTTGGGATGCATGGAGTGCGGCATGATGTATGACACACATGCTATAGCACAAAAGCCCCAAGCTGAAGACCAGCTGTAAGAATCGCCGCAGTTGTATGTGTCTTCTATTTGTTGATTTATTCGGTGTCCGGAATATTGATACTCGTCCGATGCAGACCCTCCAATTGTTGGCAATAGTCATATAGCCTGGAAAATGCGACTGTAAGTTCACTGCTAGAACAAGAAGAGATGAGCGGTATGCATCGTGCCACTGTTTGGCCTTGCCTTGCCTCGTGATTGTCGCTGCAAGGGCTATCAGTGAGCCAACTCTGCACAATGGACATGGCAAGACGACAAACATTGACGCCGGTGCTCAAGCAATGAGTCCACGTCCTGGGTTCCAGGACGGCCAAGGACGCGACGCGACGCGAGGGAAACGGTCACGGGACTGCGGACAAGTTGTCGCGCATAGACTTGCCGGAACTCAAGTCAAAGGCAGTCTCTCATCTACTTGCATTTGCCACATTGTCGGAATTGTGCAGCTTGGTGATCTGCTGCTGATTTGACTGTTGCTTGCGGAGGAAAGTACCGTTTGGTTCGATTTGGTTCCAGACGCGATCGGGGGGCGTGGTCACGGTTGCTCGATTAGTCCACCGCGTTACGCGCTCAGCATAAAGAACTCTGTTCTTGCTCTCTCGCTCTTTCAACCTGCTACCTTCTGTCCCACAATTTGGTACGTTATCTCCGAAGAGTCCTTTGTCATATTTGGCCTATTCTGATCACATTTGGCAGCTTATACTTCCCCTTCCTCTTTCAACACTATGCCTTTTCCCGCCAAGTACCTCGACTGCCTCCCAGTAGAAGTTCTCTGCGACATCTTCAGCATCGCACACGCCGAGGATCCAGATGTTGCCCTCTCCCTGTCTCGCGTTTCAAGAAGACTCCGAGCTATTGCTCAAGGGTACCCGCGTCTGTGGACCAAAGTCAACCTCCGGCACGACTTCCAGCAATTCATCCAGCATTCGGCCGGAATTCACGGTCTCCACGCGTTCTGCCGCATCGAGGACAGCGATGCACCGTCCGAGGTCCTAGACCTAATCATCATGAACTCCTTGAAGTGCTTCGTCTCACTTCAGGGTTCACCATTGTTGTGCACGGTGGAGATACAGCTTCCCTATCTAGCAGCTCAATGCTTGCTAGACGAGGACATGCTGTCGAACTCTTTGCCAGAGAGTGTTGAGGTCCTATCGATGGCCGTGACACCGGGCAGCGCAGATTTCACAGTCTGTGACCCACTAGCCTTTACCCTTCCTCACTTCTCTCGTCTGCGTGAGCTAAAACTCACGCATATCACGCCTCACTGGGACGCCTTCCCTTCACAAGGGAAAGGCAACTTCGACCACCTCGAGATCCTGCAGCTCGAGAACTATACTTTCTGCCGCCCCGTCGATCTGCGAGTTCTCCTGGGAGGACTATCACAAATGCCGAACCTTGTTTCGCTCACGATGCTCAACTGGGGGACATACTTGGACGAATTGCCTACAGGAGCCCCAGCGCAGTTGCGCTCGGTGAAGATGCCCAACCTCGATTCTCTAACATTGAAAGGCGAGATCGGGGACGTCCAGGACCTTCTCGAGCAATTAATCATCCCGAACTGCAAACAACTCGTTTGCAGCTACGTCTCCTGGTTCGACGGCTGGTTGAACCTAGACGCATTTGACGCGATGCCTAGGAATCCGCAGGAAGGGCTCCCGTTCCTTTCTGACGTCAAACGCGTCGTCTTCGTCCGCGATACGCCGACCTCATTCTCTGTAGAAGCATACAGGGAACGTGAACAGTCGGGCGAATCGACTGTCGATCCGGTCGTTTGTTTGGACTTCCCTCCAGACGAAGACCCCGTAGAACACATCAATTGGGAGCTGATACAAGACGGCGTCGAGATGTACTTCTTGACGCATTCCGACGATCTGGACATGGTCTTTCAAGTGGTTGGGGAGGAGGGAGTGGTCTTGGATTGAAGCTGTGTTGTGCTTTCATGTTAGTTATGATATATGCTATCTGCTTTGTTGCGTTGCCGTTGCTATGATCTTCTGCTCTTCCTTTGTTTCTTGTACTGTTTCTCGTCTAGCCTGGTATTTTTAGCGTGTGCCAGTCGCATACGTATAAATTGTCACCCCGACATATTGATACCGTTGGTACTACCCTCCTATCCGCTACGTTCAGGCCATTTGTACTACACTAATGTCAACTTACCTATCCTCTCGCCTGTGACTTCGGTATCTGACCGTCATAGCTGTGGTAACAATCTTCGAACATGTATTGGGGTAGTCTGTGAAAAACGTCGTTGCCAGTAATTTACAGGCGGTTGGGTATAAGTACGTATGAAGTACACGATGCAGAAATGTCTAAATTGTTAGAAGGTTGAGTTATAACCTGGCTGGTATCATCCGAAAAGAAACAAACGTCCGTGCAAAAGAAAGCATGTGGCATCAAACAACAATAATCGGGTTCATAGCGATAGCAAGACGACAGGGATACATCTCTGATCCAGATTCAAGCATAACAGTGGTGCAAGGCACTCTAGTAGTGGTAAAAACAGAAAGATAAAACCAAAGAGGAAAAAAAAGATGGCAACGGACTACCTCCTTACGCGTTTGACGTCCCCGCCATCCATATCAAGGGCTGCCAGTGGCTGTCTCTGTCCACTCGCAGCAGAAGTCGTACCGGAGTTGCCGAGAAGTCGGCTATGGTTTGCCAGGCCCATTCCTTGTAGCGGACGAGTACTACTGCTTTTTGAGGAGGACGGACCCCTGTGTACAACGGATTTCGGTCAACAACATATTGCTCGGAAGTACTTCACGAAAGGCACTCACTGTAACATCGCATCCGCGCTCCTCTTTATCCCTGCGACTGAGCTCCCCGTACTGCTGTTAGCCGGGAGGCGAGGTGTGCCGCTGGAAGTAGGCTTGCCCGTTTGGGGATTCTAAGAATGGTGAACCATCAGTTTAATCGATCGAGGATCGAATAGAAATCAAAGAAGGAAGGCGAGATGAATTGAGAGCACGAGGACTTCGGGGAGTTGAAATGTCGAAATGCATTAAAACGCGAACAAGACTTACCACACCGGGAGGGAAGTGAAACCCGCCCATCGACGGGCTAGGCGAAGCAGGAGTACTAGACCGACGCTGAACGTCACTCGAATTACCACTAGTACTACTACCCGAAGGATTGCTCCCATTCGGCCGTTGCTGCTGCTGTATTCGAGACTGCGGCTGTTGTCTCTGCGCCTGTTGGGCAGGAGGCGCAGACGGCTGCCTCGACTGAGCCTGCACAGTTTCAGGAGGCTGGGCAGATTCTCTCAACGCCCGTTCGATATCTTCCTGCCGCGCCCTCCTCGCGTTCGCATCTGAGACCCTACTGCTGTGTCCAGTCGAAGGCGGCTTGCGACTCTGTTGCTGTTGATATTGTTGATGTTGTTGCTTCTGTTGTAGCTCCAACTCCTGTCTTTCTCTCGCCTTCGCCTTCGCCTTCTCCTCCTCCTTATTCTCCCTCTCTCGCACCGCCGCGGCATGTGGATGTTCGACAAACGTATCATCCACGCTCTCATCCTGATGATGAGCAGGAGCAGCACCTTCGTCGAAATCAATATGTCCACCAACACCCGTATCCCCCAGATCGACCATAGCGAACAACGCGTCGTCCTCGGAAGTGATGCCGTACTCATCTTGCGATGAAAGGAAGGAAACGCATTTTTCTTCCGCAGCCGTCTTAGTCCTATTGGTACTAGTAGAATCTGTATGTGAGTTTGTGGTGGGAGGCGGTTCTTGTGCAGGGACGGGCGGTGTTTGAGGTGGATTCGGAGCTTTGAACTGCGGTTGAGGATTCTGCCCATTCGCAGCTCGTGGTGGTGGCTGCTGGAAACCAGCAGGCGTGACGGGTGTCTGCAACCCCATGTTGGGTTTCACGTCTGCGGAGGGCGGCGGCGGAGGTGCTTTCATAGGTGTGACCGTCGACGACTGCCGTAAATGTGAGGGGATGGCAGACGCCACTCGTGAAGGCCCTGCGTGGGACGGCGTTGGGGGTTCTTGTTTCAACCCTGATGTTGATGCTTGTGGCGGTTTGCTCGATGGGTCGGCGAATTCGGGGCGGCGATGTAGTTCTTCTTTGTTGAGTTTCGGCTGAAATCGAATGATAGACGTGAGGAGGGACGTAGGGTAGCGCATATATGGGCATACTCACAGCAGGGACCTTCATCTTCACGATCTCTTGAGCATAGTGCTTGTCGTATAGACAATTTCCCAGCAAGTTTCCAAAATTCCGCAACGCACGCTTTACAGCATCCGTCACGGCCTCTTTCTTACACTACAAATCACACCATTCGTCAGTAATTCACGTATATACTGGGGGAAACACGCACCTTATCCAAAGCTGCAGCCTTACTCTTCGAATTCTCCAATGCACCATACCCAACATCCTCATGGAACACCCCATCCCTCAACGACACCCTCACCACAGCCGTCACACCAACATTATACCTCCTCGTCTCCTCCAAGAAATCAATGAAATCCGTTGTAAGACTGACGACGCTAGAACTCCACCCGTTAAAGCCAAACACCTCGTTCGCGAGGTTGATGATCTTCCAACCCTCCGCATAAGTCAACTTGGGACCTCCACCAGGCCCAGGACGTTGAGATATGTATTCTGGTCCGAGGTATTTTTGGAGTTTGGATTGGAGGGTGGCGATTTTCCGGGCAGTATCTTCGGAGAGTTGGGATAGATGATCGAACATCGTGCTCGAATTATTCAAGTTTGAGCTGCCGGATGCTATTGAGACGTCACCAGGGAAGAATGAACCGTGCATGGAGGGTGCGAATGCGAGGGGACCGTGTGTGGCGACTTGGGGTGCGAATTGTCCGAAAGGACCTGTGGGCACTGGTCGGTGAGCTGCTTCGAATGAGTTGACCAGGTTCCCACTGAAGGAGCCTGCCATTAAGATGCTCGCGTCGGGAAAGGGATTATCGGTTGTATCCCTTCTTCAGCTGAGAGATTACAATGTGTTCAAGGAGTTCGCTTAGGCCTGATCGAAACTTGAACCAACGAACAACAGTGGTCGTTCAGTGGCAGGAAGAAAACACTCAAAGGAGTTCGTCAAGTCGTTATTCAAGATGGTGGTGGTTCGTTATCAAGAAACGGGGTATAATTGGGTCAGAAGTTCAAAGGCAGGAAACGTGTATGTATGTGGAAGTATGACTGAGAGTGATCCAAAGTTGGAAATCAATAGCAAACTCTATCGCGTGACGCGCGTCACTTCCATTGTTCTGTGTCACGCGTTGAATGGACTCATGTGACCGCGTAGATATTCATTCTACACGTGTTTTCGAGAGCAGCAGAACGACTTCGGAACGACTTGAACTTCAAATTTTCAAACCTTGATCATACCTCCAGTCTCTCAAGGTCTCAGGCTCGAGCTTATATAGGAATCATGTACTGGCGGGGCCATGAGGACGTCGTGGGGCAATCAGCTCTCAAAGTTCAATTCCTCCGGCTATAACGTGCGAGTCTACCATGGTTTTCGAATAAGAACTACTCTACTGAAGGAAGCAGACAGGTAAACAACGGCAGAAACCTCTTTGTAGCGACCCCGTAGCTCAGTGGCAGAGCGTGAGATTCCAGATCGATAGCAGCTGGCATCCCAGAAGCAGAAGCAGAAGGATCGACGAAGAGGTTGTCAGGTTTGATGTCCCTACGAGCGATGTTCAAACTGTGGAGATATACGTATACCAGGCTTTCGATGAGACCTGAGCATACTTGAAAGACGTGGATTTGCCACGGATGGAGATATCTCGTTGAGGGGTTTGAAAGGACCCAGTCCACGGACGGCATGTTGGCCGAGTCGATCATTTGTTTGATAATCTTCAAGTCGGGGTTGTGGATTCTATGCATGCGGAGGATGTGAGGGGGTAGTTAGCGCGGGAGGGCGGTCGCAGGGAGGGGCATTGGAAAGCGTGAGCTTGCGAGGTCATACGATCAGTAAAAGACGTCGTTTTACCTGGGATAGCCTTTCAATTCTATCACCCCTTGTTATCCACGAATACATGGGATACCAACTTATACCCCTTCGATCTGAGACTCACAACTGTCCCCTTATCTACGGAACCTCCCGCTTGCTCTTGCCCTAGCTCTTGAGTGTTGAGTATACGAGACCAACGTGTCCAGTGACAACACGATACGTTCCGTTCAGAGTACTCACCGCTTGGATCTTCATCCTCGGGTCTGCCTGAGTCGGAGCGTGTTCTGCACTTGGACCTCCAACGACTCGGAGACCGCATGACGACTCGGAGAATCGATGAGCATATTCTTCTTGGCGTCGGCAATGATTCCCTCGAATGGCTTCCTGGTATGATAGTAGTAGCACTCGTGTTCATACCCAAGTCTTTTTGCGATAAGATGTAAGGCAGGTTGAACAGCAGACGCAGGTAAAACAACACGCTCTTCTGTCTGCTGTAGATCATATACCATGCATGTGCGAAAAGCCTACAGAAATTCAGGATCGGAATTCAAATCAATATATTCACGATGAAGCCAACAACATCACTCACAGAATCGAAGGAGGAACTTGGAAGACCGCAGAAGACGTAGTCGCAGAGACATCCGCTTTACTGTATACTCGGATCCGCAGGATGTGTATGTAGGAGTTCGAGTCTTGATGAGAGACATATGCATGTCATAACGGTCTCGACGGTTCCAGGACTTATCGACGAATGGCGATGCCCTTCGAGATCTAGACATATATCCAACATGTACAGATCGACAGGGCACCTTCTACCGGTCAGCTTTCCTCATACATGAAAGCACCGGTTTGAGTCCAAGTCAAACGGTTGTCTCTGGACAACACTGCACGGACGCGGGAGGTTGCTTAGCAGGAATCAAGCACACCGTCCGAAAGCTTGATCTTGAGCACATAGCAGTCTCATCATTGTCATAGACAGATAGATTTGCTAAGTCAACTGGCCCGAAACAACGACGACGTGAACGGGGGACTATCGGACAGTCGGAGGTCCTGCCAGTGATGCTGCATGAAACTGGCGTCCCGATATCAATCACTGTCCTGTCGCTCCCTGGCTCGAAAGCGACATGGGGAGAAGGAACTATGATTGAGCGGGTCGCAGTCTTTCGCATGAGATGAGAGAGTTCAGGTTCAGCGGATCTCAGCAGACGGATGAGATTGTTGATGGCCTTGTTGTAACGACAGACCCGCGATGAAACGTGATATTGGCCAATTGCGGACAGAAGGGGATGCGGCGAATTGGGATGTACAATGGCGATCTGAGTCCGCGAATGCAGGGACACAATAGAGCACAGTGAGATTCGATATGGGTCTCCTTCATGGACGCACAATAACCCAGGCACTGCGAATGGTGAGCAGCCCACCGTAGGCAGTCGGCATCTGTCAGAGAGGACTGGAGGAGAAAATATGAGACGAAACGATCAGTGATTGACAAAAGCGCTGCAGGCCACAATAGCAGCCTCAGCCTGGCCACCTCTTGCTTTCCTTCCACCACCGCGCATCCTCAATAATCGTACTCGTCCTTGGCGGTTCGTCGCAAAACAGCTTTTCGGGTTGTCTAGATCACGCTCTGTTGGTTACACTGTAACTGTTGCCGTCGAGTTACGACAAGGTTACCACCGATCGCACTTGTTACAAATACATACTCTTCCCGCCTTTTGTTCTCCCTCCTTTTCCCTCTCCCCACCTCCTTCCGTCCAGCCCCGTTGCTACCCCCCCTCTATACCCCCTCCCAGCACTAGTCCACCATGCCAGAGCAAGCACAGGCTCAACAACCCGCAGCAGCAGCCGCGGCCTCAAAGTCCAAACACAGTCATGCCGCCTCGCATGCACAGCCGGCTCCTCGCAAAGTGAGGTTCAACGTCGGTATGTCCCCCTTGGCAACCCATGCTGCGACGACCGACGGACGCTGATGGTCATCTCGCGCAGGCACGCAATACCAAGTACTCGATGTCGTCGGTGAGGGCGCGTACGGTATCGTCTGCTCCGCCGTCCACAGGCCCAGCGGTCGGAAGGTCGCTATAAAGAAGATCGCCCCTTTTGACCATTCGATGTTCTGTCTACGAACGCTCCGTGAACTCAAGCTTTTGAAATTCCTCAGCGAGGCTGGTGTCTCTGAAAACGTGCGTCTCCTCCCCATATGACGACCGCGGCTCATGGCAACTGTTCACTTGTATAGATCATCTCAATCCTCGACATCATCAAACCGCCATCACTCGAACAGTTCAAAGAAGTCTACCGTGCGTGTTCCGTCGTCTCTCTATTACGACGCTAGACTGATCTCCACAACAGTGATTCAAGAACTCATGGAAACCGACATGCACCGCGTGATCCGCACACAAGACCTCTCCGACGACCACGCCCAATACTTCGTCTACCAAACCCTCCGCGCTCTCAAAGCCCTCCACTCGGCCGACGTGATCCACCGAGACCTCAAACCGTCCAACCTCCTCCTCAACGCCAACTGCGATCTCAAAGTATGCGATTTCGGCTTGGCCCGTTCAGTTCGAACGGCCGAACCATCCGGGACCGAAACAGGGTTTATGACCGAATACGTCGCCACGCGGTGGTACCGCGCTCCAGAGATCATGCTCACATTCAAGCAATACACGAAAGCGATAGACGTCTGGAGCGTGGGGTGTATTCTGGCAGAGATGTTGAGTGGGAAACCGTTGTTCCCCGGAAGGGATTATCATCATCAGTTGACGTTGATTTTGGATGTGTTGGGGACCCCGACGTTGGATGAGTTTTATGCGATTACGACGAGGAGGAGTAGGGATTATATCAGGGCGCTGCCGTTTAGGAAGAAGAAGCCCTTTGCGCAGTTGTTCCCCAATGCGAATCCGTTGGCGGTTGATTTCCTCACAAAGACTCTTGTACGTCGCTTCTCTCTCTTCTTCTCTCCTTATTGTTGACTCTTGGAGCTGACGCGGTTTTTGTTTGTTTGGTAGACATTCGACCCGAAGAAGCGGATTACAGTCGAAGAGGCACTCGCACATCCATACCTCGAAGCATACGTACGTCTTCTTTACGCTTTACGTCCCTCCCCTCCCCATCCTCTCCTCCTATTCATCTGATTTTCGCTCACCTTCTCTCTCGATATATAGCACGACCC
>JSYW01004350.1:0-10245 GCA_000787475.1 Lentinus polychrous
CCTCGGGAAATCCTTCCCTCCTTGATATCCTTCTTCGCAGAATTGTGATATCCAAAGAGGATGTACGTACGTTGTATGCAAACGATCAGATATGTTTTTGAGATTGACCGTGTACACGCCTCCAGGTATCAAGGTGTGGCCGGTACAGACAATCGGCAATGACAGGACGCCAGAGTGTCGCCTTCACCTCCACAGGGAAATCCGACGCCCTCAGCAAGCCCTCAGGCAGCCAGGCTTATATTCCCCTCTATTTCCTAGCTTAGACTTAAAGCTAAAAGCACAAAGGCCTGTATTGTTCTTCCGAGGCTGATTCTCGACGTCGGAATCACACCTAGGTAGAGGGGCGAAGAAATTCTGCGACAATAGGGGGCACTCGGCAATACCTCCGAGCTCGAGTTCTTCATTCAACGCAATGAGCAGATGGTCCTTGTTTATTTTATCGCTGGGACCTCGAAGCCTCGCACGACGCTAGTCTCGGACTAGCCACCATAGTTGCTCTTGCCTCTCAATTGAGCCATGTAATTGAAACACGACATCCGCTCTCACTACTTCAATATCCTCTCTGCTTGCCTCTTTGTAAACATCTCCGCTGACTTCTCTCATTCTCAAGTCTTTCGCCATCGCACAGGTTTGCTTGTAGACCTCGACCTTGGTGCACGAAGTACGTGGGTCTACAGAGATACACATACCCCATTTGGGTAGCCCGATTCACCGGAATCGTCGGCCTCCGCTTCGTCAGCCGCGTTCGTCTTACGCGGTTCTCCTATCCTACCGTTAGCTCGGTTTTCTACCCGCAGACTCTCACTTTTGCTGACAAAGTCGTATGTGTCAGACGGTTTGGGTCAATATCGGATCCCATAGCACTCATACTGTATGAGGCGACAGAATACTCTCAATAACTGGGCTGTTGTGTGGATGTTATTCGACGACTGCGCAAAGCAAGCTCAGGCTGTCCAGCCGCGAACGATGCAATGGGTCTCGGCTCGGACGCGGGACGGATGGGCATCAATCTAACGGTTGCTTATCAGCCTTTCTAAGTTCGGCTCGGGAAGATTACTCTGACTGTCGGCCCACAGCTATATTAGCCGAGCTAAAGCCGCTTATAGAGGCGTTGTCGTCATGAGTCATCTGGCTACCTTCGAGATGGTATATAGGGCATGCCTCGAATGCCTGGAACGAATCCACAAGACAGCCGAACTTCCCCTCTCCGTATATCTACACTCACCTGCTTCCCAGTGAAGCCTAACGAGCACACAACTTGTTCGGAAGCATACCTCCCATCGCCTAACTCGGAACTACTTCAGCTTACTTCGCGTCAGGCTTTTACGTACTCGTTGCCACCCGAAACAACTTAAGTTTCAAGTCCATAGCTAGTGGCACAAGATGAACGCTATCGCTTCATCCTCCACCTCCCCCTACCCATTCATCGATACGTTCACCAACTCGCGGCTGCCCCCATCGCTGGACATGCGATTCTTGGGGCTGTCCCAACCGCAGTTGCATTCATCTCAATACGATTCTAGGGGACGCCTCATGCCCTTCGTCGAGAACGATGAACAAAGGCGAGAGCGATTGGCGTTCGCAAAGCAGAACACCAAGTCTCCGGTGAAAGCCACCAAACCAAGGTCAAGCTCATATCAGCGCCGTTCAAAGGTGAGTTTAGGGTTCTATCCCCATTGTGGCGACGGAACTTCATGTGTCTCGTCATATGATAGAACTAGTCTAACCTAGGTTGACCTTCTTCTAGAGAGCGGCGTATGACACACGGTCGTCTGATGATAGCGCGGGTTTCTCCACGCGGCGACCTGAACCCATTGAGGAAGAGGAAGAGCCTTCGGAAGAAGACTCGCCTTCCTTCACCACCTATTCTGTTGCGTCGTACCTGCAACGTTCCCCCTCCCCGGATTCCTCAGACAACGAGGACCCATGGGGATCATATCACCACCAGTACTCTTCGCGACCCCACCGACGAAGTAGCTCAGTTTGCTCAAGCAGGTCATCACGGTCGAGTTTGGAGTCAATTGAGGAAGAGGACGAGGAAGCGGTGATGGCATAGTGTCAGATGAGCCAGGACGTGGTGTATGATACGAAGCCGTTGATCGTCGACTGTACCATTCCATCTGTGGAAACATGCTTGATGCATTAATACCGTGAATTCATCCCTCCAGGTATCCAATGTGTGTGATCTGAGGGTATACAGTACAGTTAGCAAGCTCAATCCGTGAGCCTCTCATCTACCACTCGGAATCCTCTGCGCGCTTCTTCAATGCTTCGCCAAATGCATCGAAGGCCGTCTGCAGATCTTTTCCCACCCACCACTTGACGAGATAGGCCACTGGACCTTTGAACACTTCTTGGGTCTCGTACTTGACCTTCTTCTTTCCTCCATCGTCCACTTCAGTCAAAAACTGCCAGCGTTCAGAAGAGAGCAACCACCTCGGCAGCGAGATATATCGCCAAGCTACTCGGTGGGTTTCGTGGTCAATGTAGGTGATAACCTCCTTCGTGACTTGGGTGGGACCACCGTCTGTGAGAGTGGGCGGTATATGGACGGTCATGTGTAGGAAAGATCCGACCTTGGGAGTCTGGTCGGCAAGCGGTTTCCAGTTCTTATCCATGACAATTTGCTTTCGGCTGCAATAGGTATTAGACATCGAATATGTTAGCTACTGGGACTGATTCGCGACGCAATGGTACCGGTCAAACCCCCCTCGCATAGAACGTTGAGGGGGAATGAATTAGATAGGGTCAACTTACACGAAAGGGTTCCTTAGAGTACGTGCATGAGTGTTAGATAGGATACATGTAGGTCCGAGGGAAATCGTTCAACTCACCATTCAGGGTATGAAGGGAAATCGAGCAACGCCTTCCATACCTTCTCAATGGGAGCGTCGATGACGGAACTAGCCGTCATGTAGAAGACGCCATCTTCCAGTTTGGGAGGCGTCGCGTCCGTAGACATTGCAATTCGACCTCCCGCAGGCGATTGTAACTGCAATAGTGGGAGTTAGCTGGAAGGAAGTTCGCAAACCGTAACGTCGTCCATCATGTTGACATTGTTGTGCAGACCCAGGTACGTAGAGTCACGTGTGCAAGCATTTGATCGATCGAATGATTCGCTAGCATCCAAATCAGGGCATTGTGATTCGGAAGTCTATGCTTTCTCTGCTCTCGTTCCTCCTTTTCGATGCTCCTTTTCTCCGAGACCAGTAGACAGAGAGACTGCTTGTCAGCCACCTGACTCTTCGTCAATAGCGTATTCCAGGTAGTAATCCATAACGGCCTTTTGCGTCCCATCACCTCTACAAAGATAGAACCTCTGACTCGGATATATCCCCGCACTGTCGCCAACGGTTCATCATGTACATATGTAGCTCGCCTCCCCGACCATCCATAATCATTTGTCTTCGATGAGGCAAGCATCTGGCACTGTTGAGGACGATTAGGAACGAGTTCCGCCTGGGTGAGACTGGGGAGTAGGGACATACCTCGCTAGACTAGCGTGACGAATCAGGCCACACTAGGAAAGGATTCTCCTCTAGAATCCTCATCATCACTTTCTGTGATGACCTGCTCACGTCGGGGCACTGCGAGTCCATGCCGTCAAGACGATAGATGCTCCAGCATGTCTGCTGATCGATGTTGGTAGATAATATGATGTACTGGAGAGACGGGAGCACGGACGCGAGCCGGTCACATAGAGCCTTCGATTGCAGACCGACCACACTTTGCCAGGCTGGATCGATGTAGATTTGCAGCATCAAGAACTGCATGGTCAAGCCTTGTAGTTTCATGGGCAATGAATCCTAGAACGTACTTCAGTTAACTAGCTATCATCATCGATGAATTGACGGAATGTTACCATGAGCTGGTCCCAGTAAGTCTCGAAACGGGAGCCAGAGAAAAATTTGAGCATGTTGAGCGATATGGCCAAATGCGTCAAGCGTTGCGACGCGCTTGAGAGGAATGAATCATCTCTCTGTGACAGATTTGCAACCAATACGGGCCCAAGACGAATTTGCTGTGGGGATAATGTACGAAGAATTTGGGACATTGCGTCTTGAGTCATGAACACGTCGTTGACTTGGGTCAGCCACAGCGTACGAACGGGGAATTGAGGAGCGAATATGAACAACGAGGGCATGTCGATGATGAGTTCGTCTATGGGTGGAGAGGAGGTCATACGGGATTGAACAAGCATGTTGCGCTCGTGCATATGTAGGACATGTGATGGATTCCCAATGGTAGCTCCGAATTGAAGGCGCAAGGACTGGAGCTTAGGGACAGCCGCAAGAAACCCCTCGATTTCTACCAAAGGAGATAGTTTGACGCAGAGTCGTCGCAGTTGTGGGAAGGTGGAAGGACCACGACAGAGGCACCAATCCAGTGACAAAGATTCCAGGGTGTCTGCAAATTGTGAGATATGGATAAGGTTTACAGTTTCTGGATTCATCGTCCGCAAAGACGAGATCTCCAGCTGTTTCAACGGGACGTGGAGTTTCGTGAGGATTGCCCAATCGCTGTCGGCAATCTCGGCGAGAACAAGTCGACGTAACGTCGGAATGTTACTCAGTGTATCCACTGGATCGCTCCTGGAAGACCGGAGACAATCAAATGAATGCACCGACAGACTTTGCAACTGCTGAGACGACCGGAGGATATCGATTACGGCCTGCTTGGTATGCGCCTGCAGATAGGGCTTCATGGGGTGGCATCGCAGGTCAATTTCTTTGAGATAGCGGCCTCGGTTGGTCGACCTAGCACATATGAACGTCTGAAAGGAAATTATCCTTTCGGGGAAGATAACCACAGGTCCACGCAGTATTAACGGAGCGCAGATGACGTTCATTTCCCTGCATGTCTTCATGGCCATGGATAGGTCGTAGGTCCCCAAGTGGGATAATACTTCCAAGAGGACATCGTCGTTGAGGGATAGGATAGATAGTGCACTGAGAGTTCTTTCAGATTCATAAATACAATATAAAAATAGTCAAAATTGATTCGCACTGTTTCGTGGGCTTCACTTCGTCGGACGTGTCCAGTGACATGGAGGTTGGGAATGGGTAGCGGGGGTGTTGAACAAAGCGACGCCCAGCATCATGATTGGGACAGCGTGGCGAGCATGCCCATCACTCTCCGGCGATCTCTGTCTATAGTAGACTCTATACCGCAAGATCATGACACCAGCGGTCTGCATTGCCTTGGATGATTGTGGCAACGTCCTATGTAAGGGCCAGAGTTTAACTTCGTTCTTCAGCTTCGAACTAACGCCTGAAATGGCTCACGTGATCGTCAATATCAGCAAACAACGCGAACGCGTCGACGGGCGTCTGTTCTCTTGCCCGCTGCCTGGCACTGAAATTTAGACTTTCCGGCTTGTGTAGGCGTAACGCAAGCGGTCTTTTGCTTATACCTGAACAGCTCGGATATGGACTCGACATTAAGCCGGAAACAGCAAGAAGAGCAACGACAAGCGGAAATACGCAGGCAGATTGCTGCTCTACAGGCACAATTGACGGACGTATCCAATACAACTGGATCCACTCGGAATGACAAGCATGAAGATTCAAAGAGGAAGAGGCGCGATGGACCTGTTCTCGCACCTGCAACGCCATCTCCCAGTGAGTTGGTAGTCAACAGTGTCGTGCAGACCTCACCAATTAACATGCTGCAGAGAGACGGCGTCTCGATGAACCCAAGACAAAGGCGAGTACGGCTGCTGCACTCAAACCCTTGCCGTCCCTGGCCACAAGACTTTCAACTTCGAAGAAGTCGATAGCGATGCCCAAGAGTAATCCTACCGTCGTCCCCAAACCAGCACCCTCCAATGTGCTCAGCAAGCTGGCGACTCTGAAGCCAGTGGAAGAATCAGATGCTGTCACGAAAACGGTCTGTCGATCGTCCGGTTTCTCAGAACGACCCACGCAACTTCCTGTCGACGATGTCGAAGACAAAGCTGGGTCTGCGCGTCAAAGAGACGACCGACTGGCGTTGGTTGAGAATCTCGAAATAGGACCCGCTGAGCACAAACCCCCTTTCGATGATCCCCATTTTGAGAAGTTGGAGCCTAACTCGGGCATCCGTCTGTCGTACGTTGGATATTCCTTGCAAGCTCATTGAGCTACCGTTCATGAGATTTATAGGTCCCGAGTTCTTCCTCACGACGAACTCCAAGACTATCTCCGTGGCAGATACTACCTTTCTCCTTCTAAATTGTACTCGGTCATCCGCCTGCTACCTAACAAACAGGGCTACGATGTTCCCGTCGAAGGTGATTGGGTCACCATTGCGGTAGTAGCCGAACGGGGGCCTATGAGATACACAAGAGCACCAGTCGCTGTAGGTAAAGACGACGGAGACGGCGCAGAAGAGAAAGAAGATACGTTGGATGATATCCCGTTAGATGGGACGTCGTCTTCCAACGTCCGCACAAACGATCTACGGAAATGGAAGGGGAAGCCGAAGGACCAGCAACCATCCAAACCGAACGGGAAGAAGTATATCAACCTCAAGTTGATTGACTTTGGTTGCCGGTCCAAATCCTCATCCGCGACTGGAAGACAGTCTGTGATCCGTGGAGACGCATTCCTGTCGCTGCTTCTCTTCGAAGCAGACCATGTCGAGACCTACGAAACTCCCGAGGGGAAGAAACAGACCCTCTACAAGGGCGGCAGTAGGGGTGCCTTCGAGAAAATGTCGAAGCTCAAAGAAGGTGCGGTCGTGGCTCTTCTCAACCCAAAAATCCTCAAGCCATTTCAGGTGCGGAATTTGTCACCCATCCCGCAACCTGACTTAACGCGTCGTTCATAGAGCTCGAATGACACTCCTCATCCAACGGACAATATTCTCGCGCTGACACCAGAGTCTATCGATTCTACACTTGTCATCGGCCAGTCTCTCGATCTGGGGATGTGCCAGGCGATCAAACGAGATGGCAAGGTATGCGGCAGTTGGTGCGATAAACGGGTCAGCGACGTTTGCGAATGGCATATACAACATGCGGTAGAGCGGAAACGCGCCGCCAGGCCTGAATTTACTGCAGGGTAAGTGGTCGATACCCCGTGCGACGCTTTACCTGAATTTGCTGCAGGACGTCCGGTCTATCCCGTACAGCCAAGCACAAGCCCAAGTATGACCCACAGCGGCAATGGGGTCTCAAACCTCTCGACGATCCAGGAAGTGGCGGCGGTGCCACGTATGTCATATCGGGACACATCGTTTCTGGGAGATCTGATCCCAGGAATATGTATGTAAATGAGGCGATGGGGCGCGATGCGCAAGCAAAGGCTGCTAGGGTATCTGCGAAAGATGCCGATAAGGCGTTGGAGAACTTGTTGAAGAAGGACAAGGAGGGAATGAAGTATGTACTGAGCGCAAGGGAGTATGCTAAGAAGGTAGAGAAGGGTGAGAATGACTCAGGGACGAAGAGCAAGAAGAAGGGGGCGCAGAAGAAGCTCAAGGGGAAGGGGAAAGGGCAAGACACGTCTTCATCTTCTGAGAGCGACAATGCTTCCGAGGACGCAGATGAACCCGGGAAAAAGGACGCGCAGAGCAAACATGCAGAGCATGCGTATTCTGCATCGTTGATACGCAACCTCGGGTTTGATCCCACCGGCCGTGACAGTCGAAAAACGCAGAAGGTCGATGAAGTGCAGAAGAAGGTATGTTGACTATCTATACAGCTTGTGAAAGGGCTGATACGACGAACCTGCATGTAGCTGGATGCACTGGCGGCTCTGCATGCATCTAAACGGCAGAATGACTTGGGACCTAGACCCGGCAAGAAATCTACCACCGTTCGACCTCCCACTCCCACAGAAAACTCGAAGTCTTCCGGAACTGTACCTTTCCTTGTTGACCTGGACAGCGACGACGATGAACTTGAAAAGGCTGAACGAGACGCCTTCGGAAAAAACCTCAACTCAGCTGCCAGCGAGCAATTGGTCAGCCTGGATAGCAGCGACGAGGACTAATGGTCGACATCATCACAACGGACTTGTTATATTCTATATACAACGGGTTCGGATTCGTTCTCATGCTAAATGCTCGATGGCCGGATAATCATTCTGATCAGTTGGGGTCATGATATGGTTTTGAATGATGCAGGAATGATGCTCTGTATCGCCATCGTTCTGACTTCACATTGCAGTACCTCGGAGGATGGCCTTCCTTCTGGACTTAGCATTCATGCCACTGTACAGCCGAATTGTCGTCATACGAAGGTCGTTGTGGCTTGTACCAACTCAATACACTGTACGTCGTTCATCCAGAGTGTTGCTCCTTCAAGTACCATCTCTCGCGTCGACAGCAGATCCTTGCGCAGACAGCGATTGATGCTAATGCAGGCCCGCGAAGGCCACTATTGTATCACATCCCAAGCTGAAAACGCGCCCCCATGACCTTGAGTTTGAGCCCTAGTAGTAGGGTGCCCTGCCTCGAGCTTTCATCCTGAACCAGATGGTTTACTTCGCATATGGGTCCAATGGATCATTCACACTGCAGGGGAAGTGGATCATCCTGTTGAGTGTCGCTTCCGGAAATCGGGACAACTTCTACTTCGGTCGGCAATATTGTCTGACCAAATGACATGGGTGCGTCGATTGTGTTTGTCCTTTTGGCATCGTTTTGCATTGTGCCATGCGGCGGTTAGGTCAGTTTTCGCACTGAACCGCACTTCTCAAGGATACAACAATATGGCGCCTCGCCGAGTTGTCCGTGTCTGCCGTGCTGCCGTTCCCAAGATCCCGCGCTGTTCCGTCGAGTTCGCCTTATGCCAACTACTTACGGTGATCCCGGCTAGACCATCGCCATGTGCAGTCGGTTGTTTCGATTCTATCAATGCGCATGCGGTAGAAGGTAGGAGTTTTGCGTATGTCTTGGTTCGATGGACTGCACCAGACAACCTGGTGTAGGGTCCCATGTCGTCCTCTCGGCAGCACAATTCGCCATACAATCCGAGAATCATCCAACGGTTCCTTGGCAGGTCAGTGAATCCAGCAGTATAAAAGGTGAACGAGGACAAGTTGGGACTCTAGCGACTTCACACCATGCACTCTTCACTATCTCTACTCAGCCTGGCGATCGCGGCTTTTGTGTGCCAAGTGCAGGCAGATACAGCGATATACGCCGACGGCTCTCTCAAGTCCGACTGGTTCACTCGCAGCAGAGACAGCACTATTGACCTGTCTTCCCCCTCCGCTGTGGGGAACACGGCTACGAGTAGTATCGCCATCAATTCCACATACGCCGGCTTTGTCTCGTTCTCGAACCCCAAGCCGTTTGGGAAAACAGCTAAAGGACTTCAATTTGACATCTCCGTAAGTTCGTCAATGCAGCTGGTGCACACAAGCATCACTTACGATGCCGAGCTCAGGGAAACCAACCCAACCTGACGCTTGAGGCCTTGTCAGACATCGACTGGGCAGTATCAAAGCGCATTCAATTGTCAGAATTGGTATCGTCAGTAACTCCTGCGAAATTCTCTACCGTCTACCTGGACTTCAATCGAATCTACGTACCTTACGCACCAAGCTATCCCACCGTGAGTCAGGCAGTACCACATTGATTGTCACCCGTAGCTGACTGACTATGTAGCTCCCCGATAACTGGGATGTCATCACCTTCTATGCGTTCGATCCTCGCGGCGCGGAGTATAAACTGAACAACATAGTACTCATCGAAGTAAGTTACAACCTGCGCTGAAAGGGCAAGAGAGACTAATAGTAATCGTTTACTAGTAAGGAGTATGAGACATGGGCAAGTGGTTCGCAACAACCACCTGGAATTCCGAGAAACAAACACCTGTGTATATACGAATATTGCAATTGTGATGCTTCAAGGCAGGACTACCCTACTTTTGTAAACGACTGTGAGAGCAGCATAGGTACAAGACCTGCGAGAGCCAGAAGTCAAGATGTTGTGAATATATAAACGTCTTCGGGCCTGCGGGTGACCCGTCAGACCAACGCATTATCCCGAGACATATCGCAGATCCTTTTTCGTTCCCATGGCACCGGCGCAGAGGCTCAATGAAGGATCTCGAGATTTGCTTCCCCAGTAATAGATTTTTCTAGGAATGCGTATCCCGGAATCTGTGAGAATAAAAGCAGTTGCGATTCACTGTGCCATGGAACCGACTTGGATGAGGACCCCTACGTGAAGTTTCGCAATCACCACGTTGGAGTTCACATCATGGACCCCATCGCGTCAGGACAGCCATGAGCGAGGGGGGGGGGGGGGGGGGGG
>JSYW01004366.1:0-14432 GCA_000787475.1 Lentinus polychrous
GATACTGGAGGCGGGAGAGGAGTGGGGTCTGCAGTCGGGGTCTGGGTTGAGGATGATGCGGAGGGAATGGCGGGATGAGAGAAAGAGGCGGGCTCATCGCTCGGCGCTCACCGACTGCCCGCTCGGCGCTCTCGACAGTCCTCGCCCTGTCACGCCCTTTGCTGTGACGTGACGACATTCCGTCCTGTCACGCTTCCCGCCCTGCCCCTCAAGCTTGCTGTCACGCGGTGCCGTCACAGCGAGGTAATTCCGGCCTCTGATGCCGCCGGCACCCTACGGCAGCGTTGTGATTTGTTGCCCTAGCTTGCCCGCGACGACCATGTTCATATCTGTTCATTATTGAGCCTCCAGCGCAGACCTCGAGGCGTGTGTGGTCAGTGTGGTGTGACGCAGCGGCCGGCGAACAGATCAACAAGCAGACGGTCATATACCCTCTTTTGGCTATCTCACGCGATACTTTTCAATCTCGGCCGACCGCTTGCCGCGGTATCGTCGATCGGCCCTGGCTCAATCTCCTCCGTGGCATGTTATTTTCATCATTCTGTGTCCATTCCTCCCGACATATAAATAATAATTATAATGGCCCCTGTTCACGTAAATATTATACAGTGTAGCATTCTGTCCGAGTCCTTCGACGGTTCCCCATGTCCCCACATCACAATTCCATCATGCAAAGTTCACCGCCAAACCAACAAGCGACGTCAATCCCACCACCACCACCAATCCCACCCGCTCGGAGACGCAAACGCCACCGGCGCCGAACACATCAAGATGAATCCGTGTTCCCCCTCGCCTTGTACCAGACGAAACCGAACCGGTAGGTGTCGCTGGCACAGTAGGCTGACGGAACGTGATGGTCGAGGTCGTCCCAGGTACAATGGAGAATGACGAGCTTTGCGTTCTCGACGCCGATCCAGATGACGCGGATGATGGTGGCACTCCTGGGTTTGTCGTGCTACCGCTCCCTCCTCCGGGGGCTGGACTCGTTACTGTATTCGTCACCGTCGTCGTTGGTCCGCCTGGGACAGCTGTCTGCGTAATCGCCGTCGCCGTAAAGCTTTCCGTCCCAGTGACGGTGACGGTCGTAGACGGGCCCGTTATCGTCGTTACCGGAGGTCGCGTATTCGGAGGGGACAGCGTGCTTAGAGGTTTCGTTGTCACTGTTGGAGGGACACCTACATAATCAAGAGGTATCAGTTACCGGCTTACCAAGATGCGTCAAACCGGGACGTACCAGATGTGATTGAAGTTGTCGTCGGACTCGGGCTTGGACCCTCAGTTGAACTCACTATGGTATACAACGTGGGTCAGTATCCAAACTTTGCAATCGCCGGTGTACAGAGAAAGTTCCGATGCAAGTCAGCAATGCAAAACTTATTCCCGTCCATGACAGCGCATGCATACACAAAGCGTAGTGCACAACATCGCTTCCACCCAGGGAGCACCGTCAGTGCCCGTCATCAGGGGCCGGCGACATCATGATTTGGCGATTTTGACACTGTCATTATCCCATGGAATGTAAACGGAGATGCATAAGCATGACATTAATGCTCTGTTGTTGCCTGTGTCACCGTTGAAATATCATATATCGTCGTGCAGTTGAACATTGGACAAACGCGAGTAAACGTGATAGAATAGAAGAACTCACAGACATCTCGGCACAGATTTCTGTAAAACTGTAACCCACTTGACTCATCGTCACTTGTACAATTCCCTGCCATGCATGCTTCTGCGACGTTGAAGAACGAAGCCGAATTGCATATGCACACCACGTCTCTATAAAACCATCAGTAAATGTCATCAGTTCCGATCAAGTCAAGCTTCATGTCAAAATTCCATCATGGGATTATGCTTTGTTTCCTGGACGACAAATCGTCGATCTATCCACCTCCTTCATCGCCGTCATAAATCCCAATAAAAAAATCCCAAGCATTGGACGATTATGGGTTCCGATGTACCAGCCTCCCCACCGCAACCACCCTAAGAGTTGCGGCATATATCAAGGAATGAAAGCACGGCAGAGGAATGGAACATAATCGATCAAGTAAAAATAGGAATTCCACACTTACGCTCCTCTACATCCAACCGTACTCGCGGCACTGTCTCCGCAAGACGACACGCAGGGTGGCAATCCAGACATTTGTGCGTTGGCTGTCCCAGAACGGTCTTTGGAGCCGATGAGAATCCAACTCCAAACGACGAGCCAGATGGAAAGGAAAAGCCAAGATGGCTGATTTGCGAATGGCGACGCGCTTGACATGTCAAGACTAGCTTTCGCTCGAACAGTCTTCTAAAGTGGGGAGTATGGAAAGAGGGAGGTAGCAACCAACTTGACTGCTTTGCGGCGTTGACGTGGTGTATGGACGTAAACGTTGTTGCCAAACAGCACGTTTGGACGTCACTAACTAGAACGCGTCCAGACCGTTATTGACTTTCCTAGAACCCTCGAGCCGAGTTCAGAACGCGCGCAGAGTCGTAGATCGAGGGGTCGTCGAGGAAATTGACTTGGAAGAAACAGGGAGGGTTGGGGGAGCAAGGAGAGAAGGGGAACTCACCGACAACGCGCGCGACGCACGCTATATACCGCGCAGAAGAAGCAGCAATAGCATGGGATGCATTCCCCCTGTTGGCTCTTCCAATAGAGCCCGAAAGGGCTATTGGTTTGATGTACGGCGAATTGTGGTCAACTGGTCGTTAACTCGCCCGCCCCTCGAGGTCACGCCTATCCAGCGAAGGCAGCGGATCCACCTGATGTGAGTTGATGTGATGTGCATGTGCCCAAAATACAGTATGTTTATCATGCGGAAGTTGGATGGAGAAGAATTTATCGGTCAATTGAACGCACCGCGCGCATGATGCTTCGTAGCGATGAGGAAGCTGCAGCTAACTTCAGGAGGTCCCGTCAGGTCCTCCCCTGGAGTAAGATGGTGCACGCGGCTTGCACGCGACTCAATGGAAGGTGAAACAGTGAACTGTTAGTTCTTGACTAGCTTGACTGATCACAAACGCATGCTCACGTATGTTGTTTGGTTGATATGATGCGCTCAGGTACTACCTACTGTAACTGAAACGTTATTTGCAAGCACACGGGGCAATTTATTCGATCAACGCGTACTCAACTACATTATCCTCACCGAATCGTCAATATGCACTGTTTTCATATGTCCACATCCACCTAAATGTCCAACCTAGCACATTGTCCGACATAAATTCGTTCCACACAGCCTATACCCTCCACCTAAATGTCCAACCTAACACATTGTCCGACATAAATTCGTTCCACACAGCCTATACCCTCCACACTATCGCCCCCTCTACAAGACGAATGCAGCTCCAGCAACCATACCGATGACAGCCATACCGACACCGACAAGACCACCATGGCTGATCAATGGGACGGCACCATTGGAGTTACCTCCGGTGGCAGAAGCGGAGTTGCTGCCCGAGCTGGCGGGGTTCGTGGCCGAACTTGCGGCCGAGCTGGCAGCACTGGTTGCGCTGGAGATACGGGAAGAGATGGAGCTGATGGCACTGGATGCAGCCGAAGTGACGGAACCAATGGCGGAGGATGCAGAGGAGGAGGCTGCAGAAGTGGCTGAAGCTACGGACGAGGATACTGCGGACGAGCCTGTGGCACTAGAGGTTGCGGCGCCTTGAAAATGAAGCATGTCACGGGCTGAACCAAATCGTCAATCGAAGCAGTAGTACTTACTGCTAGTGGCGCCTGTAGCACCACATTCCTGCTGCTGGAGTTGGAGAGCGGCTTGCTGGTCCGCGCTGGAGCACTGGCTTTGCAGGCACTGCGCTGCTGAGGTCTGGAAGTTTGTGTCCGAACAGACGCAGGAGATGTCGGTGCTACAAACCAATGTCAAGAGCCTTGCAACCTTCGATACTAACCAGGGATCTTACAATGAGCTGCAGGAGGAGGATGAAGAAGCTTGCTGCAGGCATCCCAGGATGCAAGTCGACAGGCTAGGGGTAGCTACGGGAGCGGAGGATGCCTGAGCATTTGCACCGAGGGCAGCAGCGGCGACAATGGCAAGGGAAGTAAGCTTGACGTTGAACAACATGATTTTGACAAAGGCAATGCCTTTCGTCAACAGTGGGAGGGCGTGCTAGCGTAGTCGTGCAAACGTGAGAGATGGGGAAGCAAGGCTTGGAGAGGGGGAAGAGGGCAGCGCGCCGCCCTATATATCCTACCCATTGATATGCAGGTCCCCAGACCACGTCCTAGCGCTCGCTCCTCCAGCAATCCAGCGATCGACGTCATAGCCGGGGTAGGGAAGCACATGGCAGTGGCTCCTTGCGCAGCCGTCGTCGTCGCTCGGTCTTTACTACAGTCGGTTGACAGTCGGTCGCGAAAAGAAAGTCGAATATTGCGTGCAACAATCCTCTCCCGCGGGTCTCCAGAAAGACGGTGCTCACTTGGTGGCAACTGACACGGTCGAACAAAGTTAGCACAGGTTAGCATCCGCAGAGTCTAATCATGTTCGAGTCTAGGCTGATCAGCCCTGCTCACGTTCCCAGCGGTTTGTGGGCGTTTCGGCGGTTTCGCGCACCTTCGATGTTCATCCCCAAGTTCGTCCACACGAATAGACGACTTCTGCACTAAACAGATCGTCACTGGCACAAGTAGTGATGGTAGTGTCCCAGTAGTTATGTGACATGAAATGCATGAAACGTCAAGTCTGTAGCATCCAGGCGGCTAGAGTTACCGCGGCGTCTTATCCAGGGAAATCCGGATGCACAGGCATCATCCGCTCCTACTGAACGGTTACCTCTATGGCTCTGATTCTGCCGCGAGCCACTTCAAGCCTGAGAGAGTCTGGACGAAGACGGTAGTACTGAGCTTAGTACGCGCGTATACGGTATACTTACCTTCCGGGCGTCTCCGTACTGACCTAGTGCATCGCCCGAATTGGCAAGCATCGAACGAAACCCTCTCAGGCTCGGCGGAGCTGTCTGCCCCGGTTGAATCTGGATCCCTGCACATCTTGCTCGTTGCAGATGATGGTCTGGACACCCGGTAAATGTGGCCAGTAAATGAGTATCGCATGCCACCTCTCAATTTACTCATACACACATGCGAATCAAACATTCATCCCTTCACCAGTGCGAGTTCGTTTCTTCACCAGTGCCAGTGCTCGGGCCATTGCTACTCTGTTGTATAGTCATGCCATCTCAGCACCCGCTCCCCTACGCTACGGCAGCGTTCAATTTGGGCCTGTATGGCTCGGCTTCGCGCTCGCGGGCAGCCTCATTTCGATTGCATCCGCTCGGCAGCGCAATTGACATCCGCAAGCGCAAAGCGGGACGCGTCCCGATTGCAGAGACCCATCTTCTCCAGCTTTAAGCTGCGATTCGCGTAACACCAACCTCACCCTCATGCAAGTCCCACTTCTTGAATGCCAGTCAGGGAAAGTGGTCATGATGAAGCAACCACTAGTAGAGCCAGTTCCTCGTGGACCAGCTTCGTACGACCGCCCTCCAACAAGATCGACAGATAATGCTAGGCAAACATCTCATATACGCCCTACAAACTCTCACAAGCCCGAGATACATCATCCAGCTTCCGCACTATCTGCTAAACAGGCGTGCATGCATGTGCCCCAGACTCGGTCATCGCTTCCCGACACTCCCTCTCCGCGACTCTATCCTCCTGGCAGAGACCGTTTCGCCTCACTCGCTTCTCCCGGGAGAGATACCGGTTGTGAGAGGAAAACCGTTCACCTGCGTTCGTCAATATCCAATGTAAGCCTTCGGGCACCCATCCCACTTAGGCTCGACCTCGATACCGACCGACTCGCCCGGGCATGTGGCCAAGACGTTCTTTCTGCCTCCATTTCTTCCCCAGTTGGAGAGTGGTGGCCGTACGTACCCGCATATGCCGATGATTCAATCCACAACCTACGTTTCACCGGAGCGACTGACAAGCACGCCATCCCTCCTCCCACACATTTCCCCTTCCCAGATTTGGAGGTGACGATCCAATTGCTCGATAGCGAATTGAGCAAGCACGGTCTATGGTTAGGTGAACATATCGATATTCAAGACATCGTCCTTGATAAGTCACGCGACGATGGCGCATTCCTCTTCGACGATACGCCGTTACGCACCCATCTCACAAATAGGAATGAAACCCTTTGTGAGTAGCCTGGGATTCTCTCCACGGACATTACTCATCTCGGGGCACCAGATGTGTTTGGGTCTTCCGTGGAGACCCTTGACCCTCGGTCGATGACAAGTACGATGCTTGGCGGGTATCTGCACGACATCCCTTTGCTTGTCTCACAGTGCATCGATGAACTATACAAGACAGGTGCGCAAGACGTCTCAAGAGCACATCGGCACGTCGGCTAACGTCTTCCCTTAGGCATCTATCAGCCAGGCCTATTTCGTACCTTTCCAGATCGCTCTCGATTGCATCGACTCGTCCGACTTTTCGATAAGTCGATCGCTGAACCGTTCAATATGGCCCATGCTGTTGCCAGCGAATCAACCTCGAATATATGTGCGCTCCTCGTGGAGTTCATCACTGCACTTCCGGAACCGCTCCTCTCAAAATCTATATTCAACGCACTGTGGGATTGGTGCATCGTTCCAGCATCTCACCACGAAGCATTTATCCGTCAATCAGTGACATCCTCGAATCGCCGCTCCGAATCTGCAATCGATCGCAAGGAAAGGGATGTCACGTCAGGAGACGTACGCAATAACCCTCTCCCAAGCAAACTGACGGGCATCAACCAAACCAGGAATCGTCGAGCTATTTCTATAGGCCCTAATCTCCTCGGTTCAAAGCTACCCTACTATGTCAGCCGATCCGCCCTGGACAAACAGCTGCGCGAGGCCGAGTCGTCCCAAATTCTAATCACCCGATACCTATTGCTGCTCCTCCCTCGCCGCTCCCTATCGCTATTGCTCTATCTCCTCTCATTTTTCTCTCAGCTGCCGTTGTCACCGGAGAATGGGATAACCTTTGAGGATGTCGCTCGGATATTTGCCCATGCTCTTCTTGGTGGACCCAACGCAAGAGCATCTCGCGTGATGATGGTCTGGTTGCTAAATCGCTCGTCCCGATTACTGGAGTCGTTTGAACTCACAGATGACGACCAAACAACGTCGGACTTTTCTAGTCTTCGAACTTCGCCATCAAGCAGGACTTCGCCCGTCGCGAATTCGTACCCGGCGAAACATGACGATGCATTGATCGAGAAAGCGTTGCGCCGACAGCTGAGTTCGGTCATTCAGGAGCGAGACGAGGCTATACGGATGGTTCGCGAGATGAAGCGCGTCGTGAACCCGGATGATTCTGACTTTCGGCCGAGAACCGTTTGAGGGATGCAAGTCTTTCCGGCTCTACTGTCGTGTGTTCTGTTCCCAGACTAGCTAGAAATTCGTACTTATATAGATATGTTCACCTTCATTTTAACTTGGCATGGACTGATGAGAGCATCGCACAAGTAGTTTGATGCCGCTCACTCAGAGCAAAGCGGACGAATCGTCAATCTTGCAACAATCAACCTCAGCAGCCACTAATGTATCGGGCAAAAAGCGATGCGTGTTAAGAGCAGCGACAATCGAAATTATATACCTAAATCATTGCAGTTATCCTAACCGCGCCCTCTTCCTTGCGTGACCACCACTTCCACCGGTGTAATTGCCAGCATCACCCTTCGTTGCTACACCTCGCGTTAGAGGTTGGTGTAAATGGTTCGTTGGCACCTGCGACTGAGAGGCAACCGCCATGGGCATCATGGACGGAGCGTCGTTTGTTATTCGGCGATGCGGCGGTATGTGTGAAGTAGGGATTCCATAAAATACACTGCAAGGACGACGATTTAGTAGCGGTCAGCATTGAATGATCTCGGGGCGCACTTGGCCGTTGGTTTAGGATCCTCTTTGAACCACTGGTGTGATAATGCCTCCTTCGCGGTGAGACGTTGGGCAGGGTCGTACCGGAAGAGCTGGGAAAGCAACTCATATCCTTGATGGGGAAAGGGTGATTTGCGGCCGCGTTGGCTGCACCAGTCTCGGAGGTGTGGTGAATATCTAGCCATTCACTGCGTAAGCGATATGACTAGTATAAATCACTTCGCGAGTTACCTATCCATATGTTGCATATTCTGGTACTCGGGCATGGCTCTTAGAGCTGGCCATTCGGACTCTGGCACGACTCGTGAGCTAGAATTGGGAGAGTATATGTAGTTCTGATGTACCTGTTGGTGTACCGAGTACCTCAAAGATCCTTTGCAGCTGGTCCTTCTGGAACGGAACATTCTTCTTCGCGTCGGGCTTTACTTCCTCGCCTTTGAAGATTGGCCTCAAATTTACTAGTTCTGCAAGAACACACCCGACAGCCCATATGTCGATGGCCTTGGTATAATGTTTGGCACCTAACAGTAACTCCGGTGCACGGTACCATATTGTTACCACAACTTTATCTCCGGCGGACAGCGGCTGGAGGGGCTCGTACGTGAGACGAGCGAGACCGAGGTCGCCGATCTTGACCACACCCGAAGATGTGACGAGAATGTTGGCCGGTTTGAGGTCACGGTGGACGATATGAGCTTCGTGAAGATACAAGAGACCGTTGAGAAGTTGATATGTGGTGGATTTGAGAACCGACTGCGAGATGGCCACTTGGAGAGTCTGGGAATGGTGATAGATGAGTTGCTGGTGGCGAGATTAGCAACGGGTGGTAGCGATAGAGCAAAAGAGCCGTACAAGGAAGTCGTGCTCTGCATACTCAAAGACCATATAAATCGATTTGTCTTCGAGGATGACTTCTTTGAGCGCGGCGACGTTCTCGTGATGAATCTCTCTATTTAGCTTGCGTATGTTCATCAGCTCAGAAGACGCCATGTTTAAGATGCAGGCTTACCGCAATCTCTCGTATGGCACTCTGGCTTAAGCCAGTATAAGTCGCGACGTCGCCCTCCTTCTCCAACTTGAACTTCTTGATGGCGTGGATCTGTCCATTGTCATCCTTGCTCTGCGCCTTGTATACACGACCATACGTCCCAGAGGATATAAAGCCAAGGATGGTATACTTGGCTGCTATGCCACGGCGTGCACTGTCCCGCTTTGCGCGATAGAATTGCATTGGGTCATTTTGTAAGATACCTGACATTCGAGCGGCTGGGTGGGTTGAAAAATCCAATCCTGACGCAAGAGTGTATTACGACGTGGCGACGGCATTGTCGAGGGACATTGGCAAGTTCCAACAAGACTCTGAGTCTCAAAGTGATCGACAAGGCTATCGCGGACATGAAATCGACCAAATTAGTAGAAGTCTAATAATGTCCGACGTTGCGTTGTTCGTCGTCTTGTACTCAGTACTCATCATCCACATATAATATTCTGGCCTGACAGGGATCTTGCAGAAGGGATGACCTTGTTTGGTCGGAGTCTTCATTGATGTTGTGCGGCCGCATGCAGTGGTGACGAGCTTCACTCGGACACTCACATCCATCCACGACCGGTGCACACGATCTCCGTTTCTCGCAGCCATCGCCTATTATTTGAGCTAATATCCCCTCCAACAATCATCCTCTACGTCCTCACCGACCTCACCACTCACCTCATATCCAATCTCTCCCATGTGATATTCCTCCATATTTACTCTTAGCTGCAGGGTGTCGCTACCACCCGACATCAACATCACTGGGCTGCCACTGCTTTCGACACGCGATATGATCCAAGAGCCTACGTCTACGCTAAGCAACTTCTTCCAGGCGGTCCTACTACGATGGTCGAGTCTCATTTTCTCCTTCCAAACGCCGTTTTGCTCCTCAGGTACGTTAGTTTCTTTGCTTGTTCACGTCAGGGCACACTAGTGCCCCCGCATTGCTCTCGAATGTTGTGAGGCGAACTTCCACTGGCATCGGCGAACGCCGCGAATGTGCAGGATACAATTGTGAAAGCGTCCCCTACCCTGTACGGGCATGTGGTGTAGTTGGTTATCACGCTCGCTTAGCATGCGAGAGGGGTCCGGTTCGATCCCGGACATGTCCAGCACATTGTCGGAAGTTCTTCTTTTTCGTAGTGCCATGATTTGTTATCAGGCCACAACTGAAGCCGCTCGAAGAAACGGAAGATTGTAGGCGCAAACACGTATACAGACAACGAGAACGAGAAATGATACAGGGACTTGTAGTTGGAAGGAGACCAACTCGAAGCTGGGGACCTCTTAACCCCTCAATGCCCATAAATACCAGCCCAACCTACTACCTCGTCTTGTGACCTAGGAACCACGCTAAACTGTCTAAAGCCGTTCTTAACCGCCCATCCTTTGACAACAACTCGATCCTATCCTGACATTACCCCCTCCCGAGAATCGCGTCCTCGCGAATTCGATGCAACGCGTTCGTACACGCCAGATTCCCAGTTGTATAAATGAGGAGGGACATTAGTTGGAATGGTGAGGTTTTCCCGATAACGAAACAGTCTGTGGAAGATAGTGTTGACTTTGTTGGGAGGAACACGGATGAAGAGAGGTCAAGGAGCAGAGGGTACTCGAGCATGGAATTCAGCGATAAGGTGAGGAGCTCGCTTCTTCAATTCCGAGGCTTCTACCCATTCTCGCTCACAGCGTGGCTTATCCTTGTATTCCACCTTATACCAAAGCTTTCCTCGTTCAAACTTGGAATCCACCACCTTCTCCACGACCCATTGTTCGGAACCGTCGACGACATCCGGCACGGCACCTGGGTCAAAGGATTTCTGTGAGGGGAAAGTAGGGGAGACGTAAGGTGTCAGAAGTGCCTCGTTGATTACCGGGTGAATCCCTTTCCATTTCTTGGGGATGTCGAGCCTATACGCTCCTGGCCCGATCCTCTCAAGGATTTTGAAGGGACCGTAGCGCCGATCCTCAAACTTCTTCATTGGTCTGTCCGTCGTGATGTTGGTCCCCTCCAACCAGACTAGGTCGCCCGCCTTATACTCCCGAGAATCCCGACGTTTCCTATCGTAATACCGCTTCATCTCAGCCTGTGCTCCCTTCATCGCCGCCTCAGCCTCCGCTCGTATCTTACTGATTCGATCGACAAACTCTTGCGCAGATTCATTGGTCGCGTTGGTCTGGGGTGTGGTACCCTTCCAGGGGTGCATCCCGTAGTTAAGATAAAAGGGAGAGTGGCCGGTAGAGGTATGGATATGGTCGTTGTAGCAGAACTCGGCAATCGGTAACCACTGGGCCCAGTCGTTCTGGCGGTGATTGATGAAAAGTCGTAAGTATTGTTCTACCTCTTGGTTAACACGTTCAGTCTGACCATCGGTCTGGGGGTGATAGGCAGTGGAGGGATTCCCTTCGATACCCAATAGGTGGTATAGAGCCTTCAGGAATCTCGACACGAACTGGGGACCTCTGTCGCTGATTACTTTGCGCGGGAGTCCCTTATGACGATAGACGTGTTTGAAGTAGAGACGAGCCCATCCTTCGGCACTAAGCTCCGTGTTGGTAGGTACCGATATCAACTGCTTGCTCCGCAAATCAATGACATTCAGAATCGCATCATACCCTTCAGATTCGGGTAATTTGCCGATCATGTCAACGGAAATGGTTTCCCAGTTTCCCCCTGGAATAGCGTTGGGATGTAAGGGTGCTGCCTTGTGGCCGTGATGGATTTTGGTCCTCTGGCACGCCTCACATCCTTCGATGTATTTCCGCACGTCCCGTTGGATGCCAGGCCACCAATAATCTCGCGCAATCAGCTCGTGTGTCTTATATCGCCCAGGATGCCCAGCAGATATGCTGTCATGGTTGAGCTTAATCAGTCGCTCACGAAGGGGACGGTCCCGGGGAACATAGATACGACCTCGCCAGTTGATAATCCCATTCTTTTCTTCCCATCCCGCTTCTCCTCCGTCCAACGCCTTTTGCACCGCTCGATCCCTATTCCCTCGGTTTCTGCGAATACGGTCTAAAATCTCTTTCGCTTCTCCCTCTACCTCAAATGTCACTGCTCGAAAGTATTCCTCTTTCAATACCACTATGTCCTCGTTATCTCTCTCTCCCCTCTCATGGTCCGCTCGTCTCGAGAGGAGGTCACCCTTGATGTTGGTCCGACCCGGCTTATGGTGGAGCGTAAAATGATAGTTTGCCAGTTCTGATACCCAACGCGCTTGACGGCGATTGAGTTTCTGTGGCTTACGGAAGTACTCCAGGTTCTTGTGGTCGGTCCAAATCTCGAATGATTGGGAGGCGCCCATGAGGTAGTGTCGATATGCATCTAAGGCTGTCATGATCGCTAAGAGCTCCTTATCGTAGATTTCATAGTTTCGCTCAGTGGCGTTCATTGCCTTAGACAGGTATGCGACGGGTTTCCAGACCCCTTGTTGGCATTGGCTAAGGATGGCGCCGATAGCATAGTTGGACGCATCGCATTCGAGACGGAATGGGTCTTCGTCTGTAGGGATAGCGAGAATAGGTGCAGAGGTGATCCGTTCTTTGATTGTCTCGAATGCGAGTTGTTGATCGATACCCCAGTGCCAGTCAGCATTCCCGGTAAGGGCTGTGAGAGGTTTCGCTATCTCCCCATACCCTTGAATGAAACGGCGATAGAAGTTTGTGAATCCGAGAAAGGCTTGCACATCTCGTTTGCACGTGGGCGTAGGCCATTCTCGAATACCAGCAACCTTCGTTGGATCCATGGCAACAGATCCTTCGGAGATAATCATACCAAGATATTCGGTGCGTGTTTGTTCGAATTCGCACTTCTCATCTTTGAGGTATAATTTATTCTCCCGAAGAATCTGAAGGACCTCCCTAACAATGCGACGATGCTCATCCAGGGTACGCGTGAAGATGAGAATATCATCAAGGTAGACCAGTACCACGCCGCAATTAATGAGATCCCTGAATAGATCGTTCATCATTGTCTGAAAGGTTGCGGGAGAATTTGTGAGCCCGAAGAACATCACGAGAGGTTCGAACAGCCCGCGGTTACATTTGAATGCCGCCTTCCACTCGTCACCCTCCCGAATGCGAACGTTGTTGTATCCCCAACGGATATCCAACTTGGTGAAGTATTTCGCGCCCTTCAGTTTCCCGATAAGATCTTGTACTAATGGTATTGGATAGCGATTCTTCACCGTCATGTCGTTGAGCTTGCGATAGTCTTGAACCGGTCGAAGACTACCATCCTTCTTTTTGACAAAGAAGAACGGTGAGGCCATTGGGGATTTAGAAGGGCGAATACGACCTGTTCGCAAGTTCTCGGCAAGGAATTCGTCAAGGGCTTTCTGCTCGGAAGGAGCCATAGGGTACTCCTTGCAGTCAACGGGGCGAGCACCAGGTATCAACTCAATGGCGTGATCCCAGGGGCGTCGATCAGGGAGCTTATCAAACTTCTTCTCGAAAACGTCGCGGAAGTCATGATAGTGGGGAGGAACAATTTCTTCGAAGGTTTTCTTTTCTTTTTGTTCGTATCGGGACGCTGCTAATTCCGTGGACTTGCTACTGTGTACCCGTAACTGTATTCTTCGTCCTGTCTCCAGATATCCCTTCCAATCCATCACAAATACTCGCTCTCCCTCAGCAAGATGAGTCTCGGGGTCCTCGTTATCATCCTCCTCCTCGGCATCAGGGTCGTCAGTGGGCAAGTCATATCCGCACTCGTCAGGGCACCGATCAAGCACAAGCGTACCCTTTCGCCAATCGATACTCGGGTTATGATATTTCAGCCACTCATGCCCAATGAACATCGTTTGTCCGCCAAGGTCGGTAACAGCAAGAATGATCTTCTCGCTGTGCCCTTGCACCCTCATGACCATCTCGACATATTCCGTGATTGGACCACCTTTATTAACGGTTCTGTCGGCATTGTATACGGGAATTGGGCGAGGGAGCTTCTGGGTCTCAATCTGATTGTCTCTGATGAAATGCGTATCGATTGACGACCCGGTACAACCGCTATCGAGGAGGGCTTGGATGCTGAAGGCACGCTGGTCATCCAACGTCGTCACAACCACTGGGAGATTCATTTGACTTCCACGTGTTCCCCGAACATATCGTTTTGGCCCATGAAGCTCATGAAGGGTCCACAGCGCGTCTTGTTCGGGAAGAGACAATAGTTCGGTGAGGGCGTTGTGTGTAGCTTCTGACTGGCGAGTTGTATGAGTCCAGATACGGAGGATGCCAATAGATGCATCATTGTTTTCTCGTAAACGGCGAAGTACCCATGTGGGGCTCCAAGGACGAGCATATGGCAGACGCGTAGCCGCGGTTCGGGTAGGGGTAGTAGATTGTTTATTTTCGGGATGTGGTACTACTCCTACATTACGTGATGGGGTCGAAGGTCCCGCGGTTGCCTCCGACCCTACTGAAAACTCGGTTTGCCATTTGCCATCTCCGCGTTCATTCTTTCCTCTTCCTTCCTTCGCTCTTGCAACAACTCTTCCAATTCGGAGACGGAAAGGTGAGGGACAAA
>JSYW01004367.1:0-15453 GCA_000787475.1 Lentinus polychrous
ACATTGTTGACAATATTGTCACATGCCGCCGTGATGGGGTGCCATGAGTGCGAAATTGCCCTGCCTACAAACAAAGCACAGAGAGTAAGTACACACGACAAAACAGCCTACGGAAGACGTTTCAGCCTGTTTCAGGCTTTCCGCTGCTTTCTATTCTGGAGTCTAGACCGAGCCAAAGCAGATCGAGATAGCCCTGAGCCAAGAACTCCGAAAAGACCTGAAAAGACCTGGAAAAGCCTGTTTAAAGTAAACACCATGCAAGAGAGGTTACCGGTTGGTTGTGATGGGTATATATACACAGTCACCGGTGCACCGACAGCCGGTGCAGTTGGGAGTACATAGGCCAGATAGACTCGAGATTGAATTCATGCCAAGATATGATAGAAAATAGAGAATCAGCGTCGCATACATGGTATCCAGATCATACATATATCTGATCTTGGAGAAACAATGAACCAGTAAGACTACTGGACTGAGTGTTCGCGGGGGTTATAAGTACTAGCTAGTCGATCCATACAATATACAGTACCGAACAAACATGATAAACAGGAACGTCGAATCAATTCGTGGAAGGAAGACTTGAGAGAACATGAGAAAACAGACGGCGAAATCAATCCAAAATGAAGTGCAAATATCGAAGAACCGCTGTGCTCATAGAAGAATCATTCATGAGCCAACCATGATACTAGTATCAGCAGAATCGAAAGCTGCGTCGATTCTATGCTGAGTGAGGTCACCATTGACCTTATGTCCTCGTGTTGGTGTATTTGCGCCAGAGGCAAATGGGGTGAGGCCCATTCGGGGGGTGATCAGGCCACTCCCACCCGCGCCGTAGACAAACCCACCACTGAGACCCTCCAAGGTATTCGAATAACCTATGTATACCAGTTAGATATGGACTTTGGGAACGCAGCAGCGTAAACATACCAGGTACAAGTACATTGTCCCAGAAGCTGGTACTGAGAATGCTGTCCATTGATAGCATACTCATGTCTTCCGCTTGTTGGGGAGCCATCGTCGGCGGGAATGTCGACATATCAGCTACTGGGCCCATTTCACTATCGAAGTTGAAATCGGCCAGAGGATCGACTGCGGCAGACGACGTCGTGGGATCCAAAGTGTTGTAGGGGTTATGGCCACCGGTGTGATCCATGGTACCCATCTTGGAGGATCCTTCACCTTGTTGGTTCGTATGCGCATTCTCCGGGGGCTCTGTCTTCGCGGAGAGAAGGGCGCGCAGGAAAGTGCTGTACAGAGCTGGAGTGTGAAGCGGTCCAGCAGCAACCCTTTCAAAAACGTCGGCCACATCCTTCACTATGCCAATGGTTTTCACCTCGTGATCGAGGAATGCCTGGAATTCGGGTCGAAGAAGCTGTAAAATGCGATCAGCCTATGGTTGGACGGGGTTGATTTATTTGATGCACCTTCAGTAAGCTCAAGACGGCATAAGACCCCTGGACATAATTGGAGTCCGGAGCGTACCGCAAATAGCCTGACGGTCCCAGCTCATCGCGAAGCACGGTGCAACAGGCAACAGCAGATGAGTGGCAGCGAGCAAAGAAATGGCCGATATCGACTGCAGAACGCTCTAGCGCATTTTGCAGCCCGAAAGAGTTGACGATGAGCATGGCATAATTGAAGTAGAACTTCCCGCTCAGAACGCGATATTTCTTGATATGGTCGGCTTCACCTACATGAGTATTCAAGATCCGACTGGAGAAGAGGCTAAAAATGGGTACGTACTTTCCCCGACATGCCTGATATTTGCCCATTCGTGCTGCCAAGCCAGGATCTGCGTTTCCATAGTGGTTATGACAAGGAGGTAGTCGGAGTCCATCTGTAGCCCTGACGTCGTATTGGTTCCCGAGTACAGTAGGTCCAGACTACGCGTCAAAATACGTTGTAGATCCTGTTGTGAGATCAGATGTTGGTTTGACCTCGATGGTTTAGACGATTATAGATGACTTACGGCATAGGCCGCCAAGGACACGTCTGCTGGAACTGAAGCAGGGGAATGGCACCATTGGGAAGCATTTCGGATGACAAAGCTAATACAAACAACGTTCGCATTTGGCTGTAGAATGTTTATGCAAAAGTGTACTCACTCCTCTTTGATTGTATATGGCTTGCCCATTTGTGCGCTGAAACTTCGGTCAAGGCAGAAGCAGAAGATCCACGTCCGCTCCCGATTGTGAACCTCCCGCTCACGCGCCCGACCTTCTGTTGTGTCGGGACTCGTTACAGCTGTCCGCCGATGAAGATTCAAATCAGTAGCCATCCTAGGATGATCGTTGGGGTGTCAGCAACGTTGATATGAACAAAGTCGTTAGACATAGAGCTGAGCGTGATGGAAAGAAGGCTCACCGGATGGCCATTCCCAGCAGCATCCACGTACGGTCTTGCTCATATCTCTCGACCGGACCACATCCCCAGAGCGTGTTGAGCAGATAGGCTTGGACAATCTCTACCGACTTATATCCCTGAGCAGGTACACTGAAGGCGAGCTTCCTGGAGAGATCAGACAACTTCGCATGCAATTCAGGGCGCTCGGTATAGAACCTGGAGGCAATAGCGCAGACTGTCGCCATGCATATAGCGGTAAACATGTCGTCAAATTTAATCAGGCGGGGAAGAACTTACTCGTCGTCAACAGGAATGGCGAGCGAGAGCAAACTAGGGAAGGTGTATGAAAGGCAGGGTCCAGTAGGTTGCAGTGGTACTGTGACAAATTGTTAGTTGCGATCACGGTACAGAGGGAATCCCACCAACGTTCATCTTCTCATAGTAGCTGCATCAACATCGGCATTAGATGGGGATATGTCCTGGCAAGGAGGATTCTTACATTCTGAACAGAGCGATGACTTCCTCGTTGCTAACGAAGCTCAACATCTCCGGTTGCACTTGCCGCTCAATGAATAACCGTCGCAGGGGTAAAATAGTCATTGGACCTTTGAAATAACTTCGTATCATGGGTATAGACCTCGTGGAGCAAGGGTACTTACCAGGCTTGAAATAACTAGCACTGGCGACGCCCAGCTTCCGATCCTGTTGGTTGTTCGAAGTAGTCGCAACATCAGCACGAGACGCAGCCTGAGCCCTACGATTGGCAAGACTGGCCTCAGCCAGCAATCCCAATGGATTCAGTGCATTATCTGGGAGGGAATGTAACTTAGGCGACAACAGTGGATCACTCGGAGCGGTACGAGGCGGCGAATGTGGCGGCGAAGGAGATCCAAGCAAGGCCTGTGTGGTTTGCGACTGTGAAGCCTGAGAAGGCGATGGAGACCGAGAGATCATTGCAGAGGCAAGACTCTGATTCCCAAAGGAACGCAGGACAGTCTCCAAAGTCTTTTCCATCTTACGAAGAGAGCGGGAAAGCATCTCGTGTTTCCTGATGAAAGCATCTGAGCAATATGCCTGAGAGAATCTGACATTGAACGCACTTCGTCGAACGCTTCCCTCTATTGGACTCCTCAAAGATACATTCATGGTTGCCAGTTTGACAGCGCTTACAAGGGGGGCCTTGCTCTGCACCGACGCACTTCATCTTCAACCGACGGCATACCGTGCAAGCTCTGGAAAATGGTGATGAGATGCGGAGCATATAGTATGCACGCAGCCTACCTTGACCCTCGAGTAGGCTTGGCCTTGACTTCCTCTGTCTTGTCCCCGCGTTCGCTGGGCCCTTCGCCAGCGTCATCGTTGCGAGCTTTTTTACGACTGTCATTGTCACTGGCTAGTGAAGACGCTGGGCGCTTTCCGTTGGCGTTCGGGCCACCGGAGAAAGCAGTTGAGTCCACCGGAGGTGTGCCTACTGTGTCTGATGCCTGTGAAGACGGCGAAGATAGGCTTGGGGGTATGGCGAGCTGTTGAGGAGGAAGTTGAGGTTGAGACTGTTGCGCGAAGGAATAGTAGGGTGGTGGATAGAGTGCCAATGCGGGGTCTATTGGAATGGACGAGGAAGAGGACGAAGAGCCCGGCATCTGGTGCGCCATGACGTGTTCGTGGGGATGGTGCAGCGTTATTGGTTGTGAGGAATACGAAGAATGTTGGTGGCTTGTGGACATGTAATACTGTGAGCGATACATCGGGGAAGGCATGTTGTCAGTCAAGACTATCACTTAGACAGAGAAGGGGCTGACTTGACGCAAAAGGTCCTTACACACGAGACACCTCGGATTAAAAAGGCGGGGCAGGGAGGTAAGAACGTAGTGGATCTTAGGACCAAGATACACGTGCGGGCCTAATTCAGTGGCACCAGATACGGCTGGAGAGAATCGTGCGGAGAGGAGGACCAATAGAAGAACGACGGCCTGAGTACGGATAGACCGATGAGATCCTCAAGGGCTGGGAATGCAAACGCAGAGGCGGTGGTAGCGAACCACCTTGAATTGGCAACGGCTCGACGAGCCACTGGTAAACCTATAAACGGTGATTTCAACTTCAGACAAACGACAGTGAGAACAGAGACGAAAGATTTCTCACTCAGGCGGGCTTTCCAGCCGATTGAGTTTCGTAGGGACGTCGAGTCTGGGGTCAACCTAAACCTCGATCGCCGAATCTGGGGGGTATGCTATATTGTCACGCAGTCACAGCCCTGAATCAGCGTGACTCCGGCGGTTTCTCTCGTCACGCTCGGGCATTCGTTCCCTCCCGTCCAAGCAAAGTGACCTTTGCATCTGCCTTACTCCTGGACAGATGACTGACAGATGCGCACGCAGGCTCGGACGATAGTCTTCTCTGCATAAATAAACAGCGCTGATATATGCATCTACGCTAACCTTCTCGGTCGTTCCTGGAATACGTCCTTCTCGATTTTCAACCGAGTTCTCACATACATCCACCACAGGAACAGCGTTCATTCCTCGACAATATCCGTTGGACAATTTTCGGAGGCAGGCAGGCCCAGAGGCTGAGGCCTGAGGGCGCATGACGACAAGCGTGACTATCCTTGGGAACGGCTGCAGCCCTGTTCACTTCGCACTTTTTGCCTTGCCATCGGTCCCGCAGCCTCTCTCATCCTGCTGAGCTCTGGAGGATGCCGATGATCCACTCTATTTCGTAAGACTGATCACAGATCATGTTGTCCAGGCACGGATTTCTACCGTGGAGTTCAAGATGTTCTTCAGACTTCACGGGATCACTCCCGAGCTAATATTCTACTTACGCGGCTTCAGTGTTCCATCGGCACAGATAGCATGCACCATGCCGCGTTGGGTGTGTACGAAAGTAAATCCCGTCTATCTTTTGCAATGTTCGCCAGGAATGTTGTCATGGTATTTCTGGTGGCTAAGTGTGTCGCGCGGCCTACCGCTCATGGCGAGAGTGATATCCACGATTCCCTCCTTGCTCACAGCTTTCCTGCCGAGAACTTAATCGGAACTCAGAAACCGACGGTATCCTGTTGGTTAGTATCTCCCTCTTTTCAACCGCCGCACATACCAACAACACATTGAGGATCTCATCACGTTGGTATCTGATATTTCTCCTGCGAATCATACCACAGAGTCAGGAGTACCTTCGGGCAGTGGCCTGCGCACAGAGTTCCAGAATTCTCTCCTCACTGATTTCAAACATTATCGACCTTCATAACGGTCTATTTGACAGATAAAACATGATCGAATCCCATCCCTACATATAACGTCGAACCTCGTGTTCAACGGCCGTGTGACAAATCGATATGCTCCCATGGACATGGAATGCGCCTTGGGATTGTCTCCATCAAGATCGCATTGTCGAAATCTCCAACGCAGCGGAGGCAACGCTATATGGGACATATGTCCGGAATGGATCATTTCTTCAGATTCTTGCTACCTAGGATTTGTCGCGCGATCTGACCCAGTTCATTTCGGCGTAACGTTTGTCCTTCCGCGCTGGTGACTCTTGTCATATAATGTTCGTGAGTTAATCGTCATTATCTAGGTCCCCCGATTGACAAACATTGCAGGACTATCCTGAGGGACCTCCGTCGCATGATGCACCGTTTTGTATGGTGATTGTCTCTCGATCTATACACTGCACTTGTCAGGGCCTCAGCCTTCGACTTGGTCCGTCAGAGCGTGCATAAGGGGAGCTCGGTCAGCGTGAGTAGACGAAGAAGTTTCCGTGTGAGTCGGGAATACTGAAATATCAACGGTTCGTTTGTTTTACACATTCACGTCCGTCCACCATGCCAACAGACTCGATAAGCCATGTTCCACCCGGGTCAAGCGGATGGGCCTGCGTTGCGCATCGCTGGGTGAGGTCGTTCATGGTCCGTACATAGTACCATGCTATCACTATGAAGTTGTTTCCCTCGACTTACATGTATCATTGCAGTACATAATACGAGCAAAGTTAGTGTCCTGATTGATCTGAGCAATCCATCTGACTGACGGATATAGCTGACCTCTCAAATATGCATCTGGTCGTGGCCCCGAATCCATCCCACTCTATTATCATGTCCGTGAGCAGACCCAAACGTACGGAAAGCGCAACAAATACACTACACTGCAGTTCACTCGTCTACTGGATTGCTGAATATGGCATGAAATGAATACCATCAGTTCCTAGAGCGCCAGGTCCAGAAGATTGCAAGTGAGTTTCATCCACAACTATATCCCGTCATATAGCGCAACCAGTGACTATATACCGTGATGCAGGTGAGGATCGGTGCAGAAAATATGACGGGCAGGAGCTGACTCACAGAGTGCATTCGGAAGATAAGCGACGACTTTTGCACCATATGCTCTTCTTGAACCTTTTTGGAACGAGGATAGCCGTTCTCAGGCGTATTCCATGTGGTCTGCTACTCGCTGTTCGTAGACACCATAAACATGTCTATCATTGCAGAGTGACTTGGGTCCTTGTTTATGCTTTTCGGAATGCTTTCACCGCGCCAATTTGACACGGTGGAATGAATACTGCCTAACAATTTGCATCGAAAGCGCAAACTCTCAGACGACAGTGACCCTAGGCTGCCAAGAAATCTGAGATCGATTTAGGCTCGAGTATATTCAAGTCCAAGTTCAGGCTCTGGCGGCATCTTGTTGCTCGACAACATGGCAAATCATGAATCTTTCATGGCGATTGCCACGACGTGCTTAACTATGGCTGGAAGGTCTCGATACGCCTGTACGCCGTTGGCAGAGTCGCCTGTTCGTACAAACAGTACCGTGGACTCACCGCCTGCAAAGTCATGCAGACACATTGATAGAACCAGTCCTAAGCCAGAGGGCCGATAGGGCTTTGTCATGGAAAGGTGACCCTCCTTTGCTCCCAAGGTTACAACCCTACTGACTTATCGGGGCGGCAGACTGGTGCAAGTCGACATGTACAGCCTGAGAGACGCCGCACACAATACCCTGTGATTCTGTAGCGGAGCATTCAAAGCGTTTGGAATCTGATGCACATCCGCTTCGGTAGAGTATCATTCACTAAGTATCTTCACAATCTGGTCGACCGGAAAAGCTCCTCCGCTCAGGCCCTCCCAGCTCACAGTTATCAGGGTTCTCTGGAACCATCTCCTCTGGATCAGTGCTTCGATGTCTTCTACGCTCGACGAGAGCATGATCTGCAATCTCACTACCTGTGGCATGCCCACCGAGCCCTCTTGCTAATCGCATCGTATACAGATGGATAGGATTGGGAAAGATTCGAAAGATCTCTCGTCGGTATTGCGTTGCACCGACGCGACAGTCAACTCCAAGTGCTTCTGTCGTGACTTTCTGCGCTCTGGTGTTCTAGTGTTCTACGCCACATAGCTGTTGGAAATACAAGGGTAGTCTCCCCTCGACTGGTTGTAAATTCCGCGGTTCAACTTGTCAGGAGCATCGACTGCTATTTGCTTCGGTATTAGGTGAGGTGCTCAGATCCAGGAACCCCACTTTTTGAAACCCTATAGTCCGCTCGGACTTCCAGTTTCCGAATTGGACTCACCAGCGCGTACATGTATACCTAGACCAAGCAGACAACGGTGAAAATCCTTGATTTCGAGCTAATACGCACAAAACGTACAGATCCTCCGTTCCATGATGAGTTGCTACGTATCACAATGATACAACATTCAAACCTTCGCGAACCATATGGACCAAGGAACCAGGAAGTTGCAAAGGCGGTGTGGTTTGGGTGTTGCCCTAATTTTGGTGGTCGATCTCTCATGCTCCAGTCGTCCATTACCTCTCTGCGCCACTCGAGCATCTTCCTGACCCACCTCGATTCCCTATGTCTTCTCTCCTACGTCGGGAGAGCACACACGACGCAGCTTGCAACCGCTCTCATGCGTAGCCACACGCATGTGTACCAAACTGCAAGACCTGCTAAACTGGTGAGTCGGAGTCGGTGAAGACTAAACATAGCCAATTTCACTTCTCGGTCGTCGCTGCGCACTAGAAGCAATGGACAATTGACTGATTGCCCCAATCCGTACTTGTGGTCCTCACGTCAGGTGTATCCTGAGGCAAGGAGCATGGAGTGCTCGCTTTTCGTGATATCGTTGTCGTGTTTTCCCAGTTCAGTTGTCCAATAGCAGTGGATCCCCTCCTCCGGTCGCACATCTACGTGATGACGTTTTCCAGCGTATAGCCTTGGTGGGAACTGGCGCGTAGCAACCCTTGTGTTATGCTCTAGCGTGGGTGTTCAGGGCGGGAAAAGCGGTCCACCACGTCCGGATTCATCGTTGGTTTACCAACAAATCTCAAAGAATAACCAAGGTTGCCTTACGTATCTCTCTTCTCCAGAACCCGAGGTTAGCTTCGTGTGATATTCATATGATCCTTTAGAATGACTCGTAAGAGACTGCGTTCGCAGACATCGCCGTTGACATTGTATTCCTGTCGATCACGGCGTGGAAAGGTGAAAAGATGCAGACCTCAGATAGGACCAGGTACTGATTTTGTCTTCCCGAACGGGAGAGAGCGGTTGAACTTGTATTCACGGCGGATTTCCGACACCGACGAACGCACCTCTTGCTGAGCAACGGCATGACCTGCCCGCCACTGACGGTATAAGTGTTTCTGTAGCGTCTTCGAGAACTTCCAAACATACCGAAGGACTTAGGCGTTCAGGAACCACCGCGCACAACAACATCGTTGGGCTGACCGTTGATGTCCTCATGACGATACCAAGGTATGTTGGTTGATTTGCAATTTTGGAAGATGTAAATGGAATGGAGCGTGGTTGCTGCGGATAAGTGCATTGCACAGACAAACTGGGCAGCGCCACCACGCGTGCTATGAGAAACGCGTCACCTCTGGCCTTGTCTTCAACCAAGGTATCTGATTTGCAGCCTGAAACCCCATTATAATACAAGCAGAGATGTGAATACATACGCATTTGAATCCGGTCGCGTTCCTCCATATTACGTTTTGGAACATGCGAAGATCGCGTGCAATCCTCCAGCGCACAGACTCCATCCCGCGGCTGTTCGAACCTATCGACGCATCACCCATGAGACCGGAAAGTTCGAGTGTAGAGTACGTGAATCAGAAGACTGTACGGCGACAGAGTTGATTTCCTGGGACCACGAGATCGTTGCTATCCGAGAACAGAAACGGGAGAAAGCTGTTTGCATCGCAACCTCAACCTCGCGCTTTGATGAAGTGAAGTGACACTGTGAAAGACAGACAATAGGGAAGCCGCTACCGCGACAGCAGGGGAAAGTAAACCTATAGACCTTCCAAAACCGGCAATGAGATCGACCAATGGTGATATCGGATGGACGGTGACCTGGTGTTGACCTCATCGCAACATCGTTGGACCCCGACGACCGAAATCACTCGGGAAAAACATATTCATCGTTCTACTTATACATACTGAGATCCACCTGCCAATAATCGTCAAACAACTCTGAGCGCGACACGATAGACAACCGGTTGAACCTACTCAGAAATCTCAAAGCATGAACACTGCTGCACCGGTGCACCTCTCAAAGGGCAGCTTGGTATTTACAACCGCAGCTCATGCTTGGAGAAAGAATTGCTTGCGGATTGCTTGGAGACTGCAGGCTTGAAGCTGACTCTGAGATGGGATAAACTGCGATACAGTGACCAGACCAGTACGATACGATATCCACGATTGCGAGAGAACATAAGTAAGGTGATCGGGGATTTTCGTCGCTAGAAAATGGCACTTTGGGATTCAGCTCGAGAGAAAATCGTACAAAGCACTGGACCGGGTGTCGTGTCCCCAGTACGGCACTCCATACGCCACCCTGCAAGCTATGGAGGACACTGTTCAGACGATTGAACTCTGTAATCGACTTGAACGGAGGTAGACCAGTTAGGACGCCGCGGACTGGGAGGCGGCAAATATTGAAACCCCGCTTCGGTTGTTTCCACGAGGACCACAGTGGGTTCGTTGACGCGCTCGGGTGGTCACACAACAGTCGCGCCGTGCTCGACGAGCACGGTCCTTTACCACCATGTCCAGCTCCCAGAGGCCGTCATTATACCTTCAGCCGTCTGTGAATACCACGACGTAAGTGTATCTCGCATGCTATCGAGGAGCCGAGCTGAACCCATGTCCAAAGGGTGATCACGACAACGACAACGACCACGACGTATGCGCCGATCCCTTTGCCTCCTCTACCCCCTCCTTCGTCTCCGAAAGACCCCAAGTTATACCCTTTGATTAATGCCCATCTACCCAAGTCATTGCGGCAGTTCCCTCTTGTCTTCCCCGGTGGAGCTCGTGCAACCTTCCGCGATGGTGAGGCCGGAGAGGAGGAGATGCAGGAGGAGGAAGACGTTTCTAGTGGGAAAGGCTGGAGGCAAATCAAGCGGGATGAGCAGGTCGACTCTGGGAAAGAAGTGAACCTTGTCGAAGCAATTGAACGGTATGGCCGAAAACGATCGTACAGCAACGAGAATATGATGGAAGGCATCGAAGCTACCACAGGTGTTGCTACTCATCCACCGCGAAAGAAAGCAAAGTCTGCTACACTCCCACCTCTGGCTACCCAGCTGAACTCGGCAGCACCTCCGTCGCCACTACCCTCTCCTCACGGCTCTCCTCCTCCGGAGAATATTTGGCCGTCCGCACCTCCTAGTGGCCACTCCTCACCTCAGCCACAATCTCAATCACCTTTACAACCCGACATCTCATTGACCACCCTACTTGCCCTGCCGAACCTACTCACACACTTCTCCAGCCTGCCTCAGCAGTTGCAATCACATGTACTTCTCACATTCCTACGACACTCGCCACTTCCTGTTCTACGCACACTGCATTCGGTCCTGACCTCGACACTGGCACGCGATTTCTTGACTCGTCTGCCTGCAGAACTTGTCTCGCAGATCCTGAGCTACCTCGACTTCCCCGATCTTGCACGGGCGTCACGTGTTTCGAAATCCTGGCGCTCCATCATCGATTCAGATCCTGTACTGTGGCGTGATGTACTAAAGAACTCCAGAGTATGGTTTGGAGGGCAATCAGAGAACGCCTTTGCAGAGGCTGTATACGCAAGACGCCGACGGGATGGCCCCCCCGTCCCAGGATCCCTCTCACTTCCTCACCCATACAAGCTGCTCATGAAATCTCGACACCTGACTCGCACGCGATGGGTTACCAACGAGAACCCGAAACATATCTCTTTCCCTGCTCATGGGCGAGCCGTTGTAACCTGTCTCATCTTCTCCCACGGGCGTATCATCTCTGCGTCTGACGATCATTCTATCCACGTCTACTCGCCTACGACGGGTGAATTACTGCAATCATTAGACGGACACGAAGGCGGTGTATGGGCCCTAGCTGCCACGAAGAACACACTGGTCAGTGGTTCGACGGACCGGACGGTCCGTATATGGGACCTTTCCACCGGTCGATGTACGCATGTCTTCGGCGGACATACAAGTACCGTTCGTTGTTTAGCTATCGTGAAACCAGAGTGGATTGATGTAGAAAACGAAGATGGTGTTGTCACCCGCGAGAAATGGCCAAAACGCCCGCTCATTGTCACAGGAAGCAGAGACCATTCCCTCAGGGTGTGGACTTTGCCTCGGGCAGGTGACGATGAATATCGATGTTATGGTGCAGATGATACCGAGGTGGATCCGTCAGAGGTGAGTGGTATAATATCGATGCTGTGTTTCATCGTCTCTTATGTTTCCCGCGCAGGAGGAGGTGGAAGACAATCCGTACCATAGACTCCACTTGGAAGGACATGACCATGCCGTGCGTGCGCTGGCAGCTCGTGGGCGTACCCTCGTTTCTGGCAGCTATGACTGCACTGTTCGCATATGGGATATCATCACCGGTAATTGCAAATGGGTACTAGTTGGACATACCCAGAAAGGTACTGCGAAATCATGCTCTTTGCTCTTACTGCTTCAGCTGATAAATACATCCACAGTCTACAGCGTTGTTTTGGATATTCACCGCAACATTGCGTGCTCCGGCTCCATGGACGGAACAGTTCGCGTTTGGAATTTGAGCACCGGGGAATGCCAGCACACTCTCAGTGGCCACACCTCTCTAGTTGGCCTGTTGGGTCTTTCACCGTCATACCTCGTATCGGCCGCCGCAGACTCTACGCTGCGCGTCTGGGATCCGGACTCGGGCGAATTGCGTCACACATTGGCTGCGCATAACGGTGCCATCACCTGCTTCCAGCACGACGAATTCAAGGTACTGAGCGGCTCTGATGGCACTTTGAAGATGTGGGACATTCGAGACGGGTCTCAAGTCCGGGATCTACTGACGGGCATTGTCGGCGTATGGCAGGTTGTATTTGAGGGTCGGTGGTGTATAGCGGCGAGTAACCGCGTGGACTCCACTGTCCTTGATGTATGGGACTTCGGCAAGGACGAGGTGGATGACGACTGGATCGGCGAGCCCGCTAGTGGCATCTACGACGAGGAGGATGACGATGATGAAGATGACCTTGAACAGGCTGAGGTTGATGCCATGGATCAAGATCTAGAGTTGGGGCCTTCCGACACTGACGAAGTAGATATAGAGGGTACTGGCGGGGAAGATGATGATGCTGAAGAGTGGACAGCATCTCCTGAAGGTCCTCACACCCCATCTCGACGATCGGGCCCATCTTCTCGTTCCGGACGACCATTCGTCTTCGGCCCAGCGGGCGGTCCCGGAGCTGCTTCCGCAGGTGCTCGCCCACGTATCCCGTCGACTGTAGACGAAACCCCCACACGCCCCAGAACCCGACATTACGGCCCTCCTCGCCATCGGTGATCACCGTCTTATCTTCCGTGCAATGTATTTCTGTGACGCACATTTTTATATTGGCATCGTATCGTATTGTAGTAGTATCCTTCATTCGTTTCGACTCCTTTGTGTATACCGCATCTACGTGACATCCATCGTCCTAGCCCCCTGATTGCAATGATATATCTCTCAAGTAGTGACTGGTGTTCCGGATTGTTTTGAAGGTAGTAGGTTTCATAGTCTCGAAACCATGACAGGTTATGACACTTTGTCTTCTCGGTCCCGGTAGATGTTATTTTGTAGGTTTGCAATGTTATTTTCGTCGTTGTACCGGTTTACATGGATATTTTATCGGATGAACGACCCCGTGCAATGAGGGGGCGTTGGCCCCCGGCGCTGCTGATCCTCACGGTCAATATAGTTCATGACGTTCCCGCTCAACTCTGTCGGAACTATTTGAAGCACATGCGTAGGAAGGTATCCTTCGTCATTCCGTGCATGTAAGGGGATGTCCACCACACAGCCTCGGGAGACATTTGAACTGAATCAACATTCCAGAATAGACCCAGAATCGTCGTGCATCATAGATGGTGCTCCCGAACGCGATGGCATACCAGAACGTGAGAAGGGCGTCGACTGACATTGTTCCCTGTGCGGGAGACACGGAGCACAAGACGCGCACGGTCTCTTTAAGTCTCGTCTTCAGGTTCGTAAATTAAACGTCAACGCCGCATACCGTGCTAGCAAAGCTCGGCAGGGCAGCCGAGAGATCCATCTGGAATGTCGAGAAGGGTTCAGCGAGATGAACTTATCTTCAGCGCACGAGACGACGCCTGGGAGCAGCCTCCAGCTCTATCGCGGAATCGCCAATCGCCCAGGGGGACAGGGCATAACAGGCAGCCAATCGGACGATGGTGTACTTTCATCAATAGAAGCACAACCAAAAGTAGCAAGGAGACACATTGTTTGACAACGTCTGGGAGAATCATACCCACTGATATCCATACGCATCACTGGCACTGGGAACTGCGTACCGTACAGATAGCCACTCGACAGGAGACACATTTGGTACCTGCCGGTAGGATACCATGGTCTTGGTATTCTCGCGGGTTACGCCGCAAAACGAAGTCTGCATATATGGCAGGAATTTAAGCGCATGACTGCGAGACCAATGTTTGCTTCCGAGGGCGGACGCCAAGTCATTAGCACATGTACTCTTGGATCCGAGTTCTAATGCCTGTAATACAAGAGCTATCAGATAGGCCAAGCAAGACAGGTTCTCGACCGCTACAAACACACCGGGCTCATAGAGACGTCAGGTGAATGAGTAATCATCTTCATCTCTATCATACAATCGACAGTGGTTGCCGTAAGTTACATTCATATAACTCGAGCTTTGTGAATTTTCACGTCCTCTTTGGGCCTGCGGGAACATGCTTGATTTCAGCGGACATTGGGCGGAAATGTTGGGCAACGTACCGATCCTGCGCATCCGTTGCCACGGCGCCGAGTCTCTGGACGACTCGCATTCCGGAGCTCACGCGGCCGAATATTGTGTGTTTGCCATCCAGGTATGGCGTCGGTGCGAGAGTGATGAAGAATTGGGATCCTAGAAACACAGAAATCCAATGAATGGTCAGTAAGTCAGTGGTGACCGCGTCCAGTAGTGAAACAAACCGTTTGTATTCGGCCCCGAGTTGGCCATCGCGAGAATACCGGCTCCAGTGAAACGCAGCTCAGGGTGTATTTCGTCTTCGCTGTTGTCAAATGATCAGGGCAATAGAAATTGCAAAACATATGTCCAGACGTACAATTTTTGTCCGTATATACTGGTACCGCCTCTGCCTGTCCCAGTTGGATCACCTGATTGAATCATGAAGTCCTACATGATCATGTCGAAGTGTCTAGTCTCGATAGACACCGAGGTGTGAGAGAAGGAACTCACGGCAATGATACGGTGAAAGACCACGCCATTGTAATAGCCCCTACGGGCCAGCTCTGCGAAGTTTTTGCATGTCTGCAGGTGGGGAAGAAGCGTCAGACGAAGTTGCAAACCTGGATATTGAGGTGCAACTTGCTTTGGGCGCGTGATCCCAATATAGCTCTAGCTGAACATCCCCAAGACTGGTCTCAAGGACCACAGAATCGTTCGTGGCCATGGCTGGCTATGAGGTCGAAGCGGTACCGAGTTGTGGTCACTTGCTCAATGTCGAAGTCGAAGAAAGAAACGCTGTTGCCGAGGTACATGTACTGTTGCTTACTGTATAGAGTAGGATTGAATTGCATATAGCACTACGGGCAATGAAAAGT
>JSYW01004376.1:0-10728 GCA_000787475.1 Lentinus polychrous
GGTCGCCGAACTGGCCCTTATGTTTTCGCGTGCTCTATCGACGAAGTTCTACACGGAGATTTGTTTACACTAGGCGGTCATCCCTCCTTGAAACCCTGATTGCTCTTAGACATAGCATGTACATAACGTTTAGAACATATATACAAAACCAGAAGGCCAGAAATGAACGGGTGAGGCTGGGGAGCCGTTTTGACAAATCCGTGCGCGTTTGCAAAAGCGGTCGCACGATAGTATGTGGGCATACTAGTATTCACCGCTCCAAGTTTTGGGAACGGTCTCGGGGAAAACCCCAATCTTTCAACCTCATTATGCGGGGGTATGGTGCTGTCAAGGCGTACCCTTGACGCGTCAACCATCGTTCAGTACTTTTCACCGTGTGCTTTAGGTCCCATCGATCCTTTGCTTCCGAATGGTCATTGACTCTTCAGACCATGTCTTGATATCTCTGAAATGCATTCCTTGACGCTAGGGTCGATCGCATCAGTTAGAATGCATATGCTGAGACCGCAGCCAAAGTCCTGGTCAACTTCGAATTCTATGACGCTTGAGTATCAGCGATATCACAAGTAAATGTCCGCGGCCTTCACACAAGGAAATTCTTGAATCTCAAGAATGAGGAAGAGCTCTCGACTTTGCATCCCACTTGCGCAAATGGCCATGGTTGACACTAGGGGGGAAATGAGGAGGAACGAGCGTGACGATGATAGCATAGCAATACTATACATACAACAAGACCTTGTTGTACATTATTGACTGCAGACTGGTATAAGGGCATAAATTACAGACGGTGAAGCCTTCCAGGCCTAGCTAGGGAATAGCACGATGACTTCCAACCGAGTGCAATTCGTGCCATTCCGTCGGCTTAGACGTACCAGCTCGACTGTGCTCCCGCGAGCTGTGATCTTCCGTTAAATCATCCCGAGTGACCAACTCCTCAATGGTGATGGTGACTTCAGGGTTTCGACTTCGACCGGTGACTCGTGACCGAGCAAAGCGGAAGCTATCATGAATCCCGCTAGGAAGATCGTCAGTTTCCTCTGTATATTCGCCTAGTCGGCCTTGCTTCTTGAGATGCAATGTGATGCGGGACATCATCGCTACCGTTAACCTTAGTGGTTTAGAGTTAGCAAGCGTATGGCGGTGGGGCCAGCACAGTGAGATATCACTCACAATAACTCCATCCTACAATTCGCGTTGAGAACGCTGATTAGTGGCGTTCCGGTGTGAACGGTGCATATTGGCAACTCACTGAGCGGTGATATTTTGAAGACCGGGCGGAGCGGCCGCAATCATCAGAATAAGGACCAGGTTGATTGTAAAGATCACACTGGATGGTGCTCAAGTCAGAAAAAGTGGATACGGGGGACGAGTAATGTAGATATACCTGTAATACAGGAGGCCGTCTCGGAGGAGCACCCTCGCGATCGTGTCAAACGACTTGTGCAGTACCGGTCGCAACGTGCGATTTAGAGTCAGAACGAAAACGAGAGTATCGTACAGCAGGGGTAGCCAAGCCGACGCAGAGGCGATGTGCGCATGAACACTGTCACAACTGGTAAGACTTGGTTCACCATGTGAGAGGCAGCACTCACATATCAGCATCGAAAACCATTGTGCAAGCTAGGATCAACAAGAGATCAATGATACGCTTTTCGACCGGCAGAAATGACCAACGTACCATGTACTTGAGGGTGGTGTGGTACAGCTAAGCGATGCTGAGTATGGTGCTCAAAGTCGAACAGGATGAATATTCGAGCCTCACCTACTCCGTGCGTAAGCAGCCAGGCGTTCACGCCGAACTCCACAGCGAACACTATGCCAACAAGCGCATGGATGTAATGTTTCCCCGGGTACATCGCGTATACCCTATATTGGTGTCAACTCATTCTGACACAGAAAGATAATATGACGTTACCGTAAGAACATCATCAAGGCCGCAACGTTCAGACCAGTCACAGTCATACTTCCTTCGAACCGTACGAAGTGTTGGCATCTGACGAGCAGATAATCAACGAATGAACTTTTCATAAGGAACGTCGCCGGAATACCTCTGTAGGAAAGCGGTTGGGTTAATCCGTTTGTGTCATATGCTTGTAGGAGGAGTGTAACATTACACTTACTTCTGGCGTCCACGTCGGTGAGAGATAGGCTTCATGTCACGGAGAAGTGAGCGATAGGTCCATGGGCGTGTCAAATGGCAAATACTCACCGAACAGATTGAGAATGAAGCCGAGCGGGGTGAGATAGCGGTTCTACTCGGCTATGTGAGTACTCGGACGAGCCATACACTCCGAAACATACCAGAAGGAACAGCCACACGACTATGGTGAGGCATTAGCTCGGGTGCTTAGTAGAAAAGCATTTGGGACAACATACTAGGTGTTCTCCAGCTTTTCCTCCCCTTCCATATACATTCCACCTGAATGCAGAGATGTCAGTGAGCGTGAGCCGGGGCAGCCAGCGTGGACACCTTGTTACCTCATCAGCGAAAGTGATGATGTGCTCCCATATGAGGATCATGAAACTGACAAAGCCAATGTACTGTGCACGCGACCGTCAACAACACATCGGTGGGGGATAGTAGCACACAACGTACAACGGTGACGCGACTGTCAGATTTGCCACCGATCAATATTGAGCGCACGATGAAGAGAAACGAAGACGTACGTTTGGGCAACATCAGTAACAACGTCAGGGATCTCGTCCACGGCCATTGTTTCTAAGAAGAAGAGTCCGAGTCCTAACATGAACCAGAGAGTCGAGGGGTGATATATATGAGATATTTAGGATTATGATGAAATGCCAGAGATCCAGAGCCGATTACGCCTCATTCGCATTCAGCGAACTACCCAACAGCCTCGGGGAGAAAGATGATGGAAGTCGTAATGCAAAAGGGTGCCCCCATGTCGATTCAGGAATGCATATATGACACAGATAGGCCATGCCATATTGACAACGGAACTATAACGCACAGGAACGTCTCCAATAGACGCGGCAGCCTGCAGGGACTGGCGGCTCGCCTCCGCATTTCTCTCTCGAAAATCTCTTGTATCCAACTTGTGCCACCAGATATACAGTTCGATGCCAGCGGCTTGGGATTTGCAACTTTGATTGGACGCCACCGCCGGATAGGTCTAAATCTGGCCATCAAAACTGGGGAAACGCGGGGCACTTGGCTCAGTTGCTGGCCGTGGACCGCTCCCTGATCGCTCCTCGGAGGGGAATCGGCCCTGATCGGTCAATGTTTTTTTTTCGCTTGGCAGGTTAATATAGGGGGATGTTCAGAACATCCAAATGAACATCCAAGCACGTCCGCTCATCGTCGAACTCGTCTATGAGGCTTGGCGGCCTAGGTCGGGATGGAGGCGGACCCTGGAGAGATTCCTCCACATGCTCACCTGAAGCAATCTGTTACGGCTAGGTACCGGAGGCTGAACGACATTAGTACGATCGTGTCTAGCCAGCTCTGCCCTTTCTGAACTCAGCAGGTGTATATGATAAAAAGAGGGAGTCTTCGCAAGACAAATTAGCCATGGGTAAGTGTCAACCAGACGGATAACGTATAAGCATACAAAACATACAATTAACATATAAAAAGTTCCGGATATAGGTCAGAGATGGAAGGGCGAGAAAGATCCACGCGACTGTCACGAGAGGATCTAGATGCGAGATTAACAGATGATAGGTATTCCAGTTGAACAACGCGCGATAAGGAATAGGATACGCACTGCCAGAAGCACAACTGCAATAACCACTACGAGGACGAGCATAAGGCATAGCGCCCTGCGACCAGCCTTCCGCTGATACTCATGCGCCGTGCTCAGCTCTTCTGCGGCGCCAGCAGTATCTACGGCTATCGACGAGATGTTCGACTCGATATTATCTGACAGGAATCACCGTGAGCACGGAGAATGACGATATGTGCGCGAAGAACCTACCTAGCATCCCCCCTTGCTCTTGCACGAGGGTTCCTAAGTCACGGAAAATCTCTGACAGCTCATGTATACCAGTTTCTATTTCACGAATCTCTGCTTCTCTTTCCTGAATCAAGGACTCCTGATATGCTAGCTCTTGGGGGGAGAGCTGTGTCTGTAGAACCTGGGCTTGACGTTGCGACGGCGTGGGGCTTGACGGCCTTTCCTCCCTATTTTCAACAACTGTTAATTCTAGGCGGGACAAAGCATCAAACCGTGACATACGCAATTGGCTCGTCCTCTACGGCAAGCTTGACACTGTCAACAACGGTGCGCTGTCTCTCAGCACTCACTTGCTGCGCGCGTTGAAAAGCAACAAGGGAGAGCTGGAAGTCATGCGAAGTCTTCTGTAATGACGTCTTGTGTCGAGGCTATGGGGAAAGTAGAAATTGGCAGCTGTAACGACAGTCGAGAGCTAATAGTCCATACCAATGTCGCTTGTAGTGCCGCAAGCTTCTTCAGATCGTCAGAACCACGCTTTGCCATCGCCCTTGTTGTCTCGGTAAGGTCATGACTGTGGGCGGCGCGTCATGGTGAGTGTCCGTGATACCGATTCGCAAGAATACATACAGAGACTTTCGGAGATTGGAAGAATCCCTGTTTGTTCCTAGTTGGTCGACCAACTTTAAGATACCCTGTACATTGGAGTTGATCTTGAACACCTGTAAGGAAAGTGACGATTGGAGCTGCAGAAACGCAGCTTCCTCGGGCGATTGAGGCACAATGGCGGTGGGAGAGGTGGGTCGTTGTGCCAAGCCAGCTTCTATGTCTTGGAAACTCATCTTCAGGGTATCAGAACACGGAATGTGTTAATATGAGGTATGAAGCGTGGTGGCTAATGCCAGAAGTTGGGTTGTGCTCGGGGCTGCGGCGAAGTGACAATGACCACAGATTACGTAACAAATGCTTCGGGGTTAACCATGCGACTCCAATTGCAAGGTCTGGAAAAGGTATATGTATATCATTCGTTCTGCTACACATTGATGTTCATATACTGTACTGAAATACCTCCGTGGAAGAATCAGTTATTCAGAACATTCAAAATGGCTTGCTATACTCGACCGCCAATCAATAATAATAGCAGCCGGCATGCGGACTGTCTCCTGTTGCACTCGTGATCGTTGACAGTGGTCCTGTGGTCAACTTCGATGACGGTGCGACGTATACGACGGCCCGCCATGTAAAGACTGACGACGTCCGGTCGTGGATTAATACGCCTCAGGGAACATGGACAACCATTCTGCTGAACCGCGTCAAACATGGCTATGCTCCCCTTGGCATATCTACTCCCGTTCCTCCTACTCGCGAATGCGCTTTCTCCACATTTCCTAGCATGTCAGTTGCAGAAACCACCAACCATATCACCTTTGCAAGGCTGCCCAGGCGGGACCATATTTGTCTCTCAGCATGACTCCCGCGCACATCATATTAGCATTCAGGGTGCTATTTCATCACTGTGTGTCTGTTAGTCTTCTGCTCCCAAGCACAAGTTCTGAAGCCGATTGCGTAGCCCAGAGACCGGCAGCTTCACTATACTTATCGACGAAGGGGAATATCACGAAACGCTCAACATCACTCGGAAGGGACCCTTAACTCTACTCGTAAGCACCCTAAAATGTCACAACGTCGGGGATAGTATTGAAGATCAGATATTGGCGCATGCAGGGTCAGCTCCGCGCAGACACCGCATTCTCCCCCTCTGCCAACGCTTTGAGGAACCTTGTTCAGATATGGGATAACAAATTTGTGCAGACTGGGATGGATGATGCTCAGTCAGCCGTGCTGATTGTGGCGCCATCGTTCGATGCATCGTTGATTGGCGCAGGTCCTACAGGAGCACCTCTCCAGCCATTGTTCGGCAGCACAGACTTCAAGGCGTACAATATTGATTTTCAGAACAGAGCGGTGAGTGCGTGCGTCAGATATCCGCGCCCGCTGTACCTAATGAACGAATACTACTTCGATGTCCAGGCGAATTTTTCTATATCTCAAGCTCTCGTCACTGACATATCCTATGCAAACGCTTCCTTCTATGGGTGCACTTTTGCGAGTTACCAAGATACTTGGTATACAGGACGCAATGCTAGTACTTACGTCGTAGACAGCATCATCTTCGGTCAGACAGATTGTGAGTACAATCAATGATTACCTCCACTGTTGGATTGAACTGAATGGCCCGGGGTGCATGATTTCACCGGCAGACTTATTTGGATTCGGTACTGCGTGCGTATTGTATTCCGCTCATCGATAAGTACCCGGACTGACAGTTAGCATCTATTCTTGACAGCTGGTTCGAAAACGTCACCCTCGCTAACCGCGCTTGTGGCGGTGGTATTGCTGCTTGGAAAGGGACCAACCTCACTGACGCGCCTGGAAATCGATACGGGGCGTACATATCCAATTCAAAAATTATCAGAGTATGTCCTTGGCCTACATTCACTTCAGTGCTTTCCTGTTCAATTGCTATACCATAGTCTCCCGATGCCAATGCTACAACGATCACCACGGGAAAATGCTTCTTGGGTGCGCCCAAACTGATATCTATCGATACGGCACACCTTCATCCTTGTTTGCTCAGGTCGTCCTTGGAATGATCTAGCAACGACCGTCTTCCTGCGAACTTTCATGGACGACAGCGTACAGCCCGCTGGCTGGACACCATTCAACACTGACAGGTATTGTTGCCGCCTTATTATCATCCTTTCCTTCTTCCCTACTGGCAACTGACTGCGATCTCACCATCAGGCCAGTCATTGCCAATACCACCTTTTACGCGGAGTATCATTCTTACGGTGAGTTCAAACAATCCGTCGCCCATTACATCATTCAGGGTTACTGCTTTGCTGACCAAATTCACCGCTACTTCTCGCGACACTAGGACCTGGTGGGAATACGAGTGCAAGGGTTCCCATCGAACACATCCTCACTGATGCAGAGGCGAAGAATTTCACTATTGAGCGTGTGTTCTTGGAGAGGCCGAAGTGGATTGACTTTGATTACATTCACTAGTTCACGTGCATGTCGTGCATCATCCCTACTACAGAGAACTATTGTTCTCTCTGTCAATGTTACAGTCCGTGAAGGAGACAAATATGTCCTTGCTGGTTTACTTGAGTTGTGCCTTGGATGATGCTTCGTTCTGCATCCGGTATCCCGTAGGTATCCCCGGGCCGAGCAGCTTTGAGTCACGGTCAATCTCGAAGTAATGCCCAAGTTCTCATTGACGAATGCACAAAAGACAAAGAACAAAAATCCACTGAGGTCTCAATAGGTAGTACTACTGTATCATTTCGACCAAATGCTCGTCACGGCTACTAGTAACGGTACCCTCCCGAACGAGAAGAAAAGACAACTAGGCTCAGTCACGTCACGCCACCCACTGACAAACGGGGTCGTGAGAATGGCGTGAAGATTCGAATCGGACGATCCTCTTGCCAAAGCCTCAAAGTAAATGGGTAGTAAGTAAATGTAAATGGTCGTTACATGTAGGGGTCATGCGACTTTTTGCGAGGATGCGAGTACCGAACGTTCGTTCTCACGAGTGACGGAATTTTCACGAATGGATTCCAGACGAACATGAGGACTATCAACATGTAACGCTCGAAAGTCCGGAACATCATTTGGTCGAAATGGTACAAGTTAGTATCGAACATGTAGCGCCTGGCGTTCAGTAGTATGTAAAGCGAAGAGCGCTTGTGTCTCCAGTGAACTTTGAAGCAGAAGTGTATTGGCGCCCAGCACCTGGCCACCTTTTGGATCCACCCATATTGCTACGGTACGGTAAGCTCTGCATTGTTCCAAAGTTCTGCCTCAGCCCCTAATAGCCCTACCAGATGAGCGCTGCTGCTGCGACTGTAACCGCCACAGTCGCACAATCCAGTCGCCGTGCTGGCGGCCGCATCCTCAAAGCACCAAAGCCACTTCAGAAGGATCGAAACGGTCTGCCCATCCCCCACGTCAATATCGTCGTCCGGGACACACACCAAAGTCGTCTCCAAGAGCATTACTATCATACCATCCGAGATGACCTGATGTACATGACATACAAGCATGAACCCGGTCCACGAAAACCTGCTCGTCCGCAACGTCCGCGGTACGACCCCGACGACCCGTACACGAAACATCGGCACAACCCTCCTCTTGGCGGTAACAAATATTTCAAGCAACCGCCTCCCCCTACGACCGCAGATAACGTCGTCAAACTGGAACGGATACAGTTGCACACGATGTTGAAAAGCGCCGTGACGAACCGTTCGAACCTGTTGACAGCCATCATGGCGTTCAGAGCCATCTCGGGAGAGAGCTTGCAGAACGGTGGAAGACATACGACCGAGGGTGTGCAGATCCTTAAGGCAAGGACGTTGGGTGGGAAAGGTTGGGCGAGGAGAGGTCAGCCGATAGGTGTCAAGGTCGATTTGAAGGGTCCCCAGATGTACGATTTCATCGGCACCCTCACCGACTTCGTCCTTCCCCGACTGCGAGAGTTCAACGGGATTGTCATGGACGGACCTGGTTCTCCTCTGGACTCACCGAGTGCTGCTACCGGTGTTGTATCATTCGGTCTCCCGCCGTATGCTCTTGGGTTCTTCCCTCAGATCGAAGTGAACTTGGATGCTTACCCCGAGTTGTTCGGAATGCATATTCACTTCATCACCGATGCAGTCGGCGTTGGTGCTCAAAATAAGGCGAGGGCTCTGGTTTCTGGGTTCCAGGTCCCTTTCGCTCGGGCATAATAGTGCGTAATATCATCGTGTATTTCTTCCTTCCCCACCAACACCCATATTCCAGGACTTCACTTTTTATGTTAATTGCTCAATATAATGGGTATCCCCGGCACTACTCCCTACTCATTGGTATCGTTGTGCGACTGTCGCGTGGCATGTTCCATCGTCGCCGCACTTTTCGCTACGAAGCTTGCAGGTCGTAAAGCAACCAAGATGATAGCACAAAATATAAACAATCCCTGGCATTCATTGCATGAGTATACCGTGTGGTAAGCAGCTTCAAAGGACGGGCTCACCGAGGCAACAAACCAAATTGTCCTGGGCTCAGCCCTCAGCGTTGCACCATATATTCCAAACATGACTGGATTCCGCAATGCAACTCCAGCGCATTCAATGATGGAGAAGCCTGCCAGAACCCGACCCAACTCTGACGGCGATGCCGCCAATGTGACCAGTGCTTGCAGGGATGGCGTCGCTGGCGCACCCAAAGAACCCAATGCAGTAGCTTCGCAACTATCAGCTTCGAGGTACTAACATACGACCAAGAATACTGGCTGAACTCACCAATTGTCACATCCTTGGCATTTCGACTGAGCGAGATCAAAATCATGCCTACTGCATCTATGCAGAAGCATGTCCGGGATACGAGGAGTTCCTGCATAGCGGGCAACTTCTGTTGTAGCGCTTCGCTCTGTGCCGAGTCAGCAGGCACAGGACCATCCAAGAGGGGACTCGTCTCGGACGCTCCATTGCCATTGTCGGATTTGACCTTCTCTAGCTCCTTCTTCACATAGAACTTACGATACAGGACCAAGAACGCGGGGAGGATACAAGCTACGGAAACTGCCCGGAAAATTGACATGATGGACACTACGACACCGGCCTAGCGCAAGGTTCAGGTCTCAAGTGCTTTCGAAATGACAGCGAAATCTTACCTCGATTGGACTCATGCCAAATACAAGATCACAGTAGATGACCAACACTGAGAACGCGCCGATAGCAATCAACATTGCGAAATTTGTGATTGCAAGCCACCGTAATGTGGATCCACCAAAGATGAGGACGAGGGGCTCTGTCAGAGAGTGCAAGAGCACCCTGGGAGACCACCTCGAACCGTCTGTGTTTCCGTGAGATACAGTAGCATCTGGATCCTGGAGATTCTGCTCCCTACTGGGTGACCTCGTCTCTTTGATGACGAAAAGTGCATACAGGACATACACGGCCCAGCAGGCGAATGCTATGGCGAAACATGAAGAATACTGTTGTTTTGCCAGGAATATGGCACACCCCAGAGGTGCAATCGCGCTAGCGACCCAGAACATGACGAGCGCATATCCGAGGTAGAATGAACGGGTTGAGGTAGAAGAAGTGTCTGCGATGAAGGCAGAGTGGGCTGCTTGGACAACTGAAAAACTTCCCCCAAGCCCTTTGATAAAGGCTGAGACTAGGAGGGAATATGGGCTCCGGATTGCAGGGAGAGTCGCTATCGGGTACAATGTTTAGCTGATTTCCTTTACATTTACATTTCTTCAACGACCGAACCTGATAGACACAACCAGACGTCTCCGATCGCGTTCAGCAATCCACCAGACACCAACACGACTTTCCTTCCCTGCACATCCGACAGTCTCCCAAATGGCCCTGAGACGGCGATGCTGATCACCGTCGCGATCACCAGATAGATGGCCATATCTGCTGAATACGCCTTCTGGACTGCCGGATCCCTGCATACATCGTCTTCGGGTATATGAGGGGCTGATCGGGAGATGTATGCCTCGCATTCGAGTTCGCGTAAGAGATAGACGACGGGTAGCTCAATGAACCCGAATGCGAGTGACTGCAAGAAGGCAAGGGGTAGGACAGCTACCGATCGAGTGCGCCATGACGGTGTGGTCGCTGGCACTGAAGGCGATGCGCACATTTCGTCTTTTTGGCTTGGTGACGGAGTAGATGGTGGCGGAGGCGATCTGACACTATGATCTCTTATCTGATAAGCAGTAAACTTTGATCCAGGGCCTGCCTTGGATGGC
>JSYW01004396.1:0-11522 GCA_000787475.1 Lentinus polychrous
CGCGCACTGTTATCTGAATTGGGGAGAGAAGTCACCAGTCCCACTATCCTCAAGGCAGATAATGAATCCGCCATCGCTCTGACACACAGCAACCGACACCACGACCGCTCGAAACATATCGACATTCAGTATCATTTCGTGCGGGAACGTGTGATCTCTAACGAGATCAAGATTCACCACTGCGCAGACGTCCTGACCAAGGCTCTAGCATTGCTGAGCCATCTTTGACAGTTGGATGGGATTGGACAGTCTGCTCGTTGAGGGGGAGTGTTGTACGGAAATGTAGATCCGACGCTATGCGCCACCCGACCTACCTTATTTAGTATGTAATCTTTCTGTTATTTTCTGTCTTTCTTTATGTTTCTTTCCACTTTGTTTTTCCTCTTTTCCTATTCTTTATTCCGTCCCGCTGCTGTACACACAGACCCACTCATGTAACTAGAATATTCGTAGGTACACAATATATAAGGGGGACATGAGCGGACGAACTCGTCGTCCTTCCAGTTTTACTTAACTACACCTCAACATTATCCGCAACTCCACTTTGGCTAGAAGTGAGCTCTATAGACTCAGAGCAATTCATACTCTGTTCTGCATATTCCATGATATCATTAATCTGATGTTTTAATTATCCTATGAATGAAAAACTTGTCAGAAGGAAATACCTTTATTCTCTTGAAAATACTTAACATGTTACTCATATTTCCAGCATGAATTTTAAAGATTTCTCCAAAGAGATTGAATAGTCTACATAGTGTAAGATGACCTGTGAGTAAAGTTATCTTCACTGATCAGTCAATGGCTATAATAAGCATGGAATATCTTTGTTGCAGTAGTAAGAACTAAAAACAATATACATGAATAAGAATTCCTGAACACGTAGAGTCCAGATCTGTTTTGAAAAACATTATCAGTGATGCCATCACAGGTAGTCAATCGCGAATCTGCCATTCTTGCGGCACAATACTGTTGGACTTGAAAGTTTCACATATGGTGATCGTTAACTATATATGGTGTACAATTGACACTCAGCACATTCTACTAGGTTCCTGATACAGTAATTTGCAGTGCCATATATGAATCTGAGACAAATGCTATACTGCTTCACATGGACATTGCTATGCAAGTTTTCCTTAGATGGTTATTGGCTTCATGATCACGTGGTTGGGCTTAAGCAATATTGCCCATATACAGTCAGTGTACCATGTAAGTTTAACTCTGTTTATAGCTATCATATAGTATCAGGCATACATTGAAATAGTGACATTGAGCTTTTTGCCTAAATGTCATGCCAGTAATGGTCCCCTTTGTAGGTATGTAACCAGATGGTCTTGCTTTGCAAATGATTTACCCAATGAACTGCCATTGTCTCTGAGAACAACCACCCTCCCATTCTTGCTGGCTATTGTCACAGGTTCCATCAGCTCATTGGCATATACTACAAGTTCATATATGAGCATCAATCACAGACAAATACCTCTGAGCAACCTCCAAGCAAAGTAATAATGAGCTTAAGAGGCATTTCCATGACTTCTCAGCCAACTGGAGTGAGCTCAATGTCACTGGCTTCTCAGTTCTACTATTTGCCGCTGTGCTATTTGCATTTACTCTGCTGCTTTTGAGGACACTGATACTGATAATGATGAACTTGTCTTTGTCAGTTGATGACAGAGACAGCGGTGCTATTGAAGTCCAGTAAGGAGAATAGATGGGAAAGAATGAATGGAAGGATTATGAAAAGGTTCATGAGTCTGTATATCGGATATCACGCAAATGATTTCATTCTTGAGCAAGCAGCCTGAGAAGTCTATGTATGTCGTCATTAAGGATGGTCCTAAATATTGACTTTACCATAAGGGTATCAGCAAAATTTGAGTCATTGCAGAGGCTACCAAGCATATTGTCACTACAGATATTTGAGTCAGCATCCCCAGGATGGTGGTATTGAGGTCAAGAAAATCCATCTGGCTGGGGGAAACCTCTTATGGAAGGCTGTCATCTTAAATGCAAATCAGTTGCTGCAGACAAATTCATGACCTAATTTGGATAACTGTGTCTCATACGAAGATTGGAGATTCCATCAAAGGGTCATCAGAGGTTGAAGGAATTATCAAGTTAGAGACAGAATGCATAGTGCTAAGTTAATCAGCACTTGTAGAAGACAGAGTCTCGAGACGAATCGAGGGGACAAGTCTAAGTTGGAGAGGCTCGTAGAGAGCTCAAAGAGTTGAACAGGTGAGTCTAGAGAATAAGTTGAGATACTAAGTCGATATTCTGACTGAAGAGCAGAATACAAAGTAACTACACTTAAATATTAGTCTACAAGGATACTTATGTAAAACATGAGTCATGTGTGTTCATGTAGAATTACAACATGTTTCAAGAGGTCAGATATTCTGAGACAAAGGGAAGTGTAGAAAAGGTGAATTCATGTATTGATGGGAATGAAGTGCATGTGGTGAAATGGATCATGGGGAAAGGTGTGACAAGTGATGAAATAAGAATTCAGAAAAGTATTGGAGATAATCAAAAAGAGATTGGAGGTTCGTAGAGAAATCAAAGATAAAAAGAATAAACAAGGTCACGTAATAGAATGGTACATGACAACCCTTGCATATCCTAAGTTAAGATACTTGGCCAGAATTATAATGAAATGAAATTTCTCAGACTACAATAGAAACAGTAATAAATACTACCGGATTACAGAAGAATTAGAACTAGCTCTAGTGATAAGCTCTGCTAGAATACTTCATCTTATAAGAGTTCTACTTATCTTAAACTAATAAAAGTAATAATAGAGTTTCTATACAGTCTGCAAGAAAAACTGCAGTATTCGATCTGTATGAGAAACAGCAAATAAATTCTAGCAGAACTAGTTTCAGCAGCAGAGATACTCAATTGTATAACATGCCTACTTACTTCATAATTAACTCAATTAGATATAAGTCTGCTATACAATTTATAAGAGAAGTAGAAACTAAATTCTACCAGATAACCAAGAGAGAACTAGAACTAGTTCTAGTAATGATATCTGCAAGAATACTCTATCTCTTAATATCTGCATTTACTCTATGTCAAAATATATATTCTATTAACCTGGTCTAATTATTGCCAGATAGTAAGAATATTATAGAACTTGACATGTTAATATAATTTACTATAAAACAAGTTCTAGTTCTGTCTCAGTAATTCATTGAAATCTATTTGATATTTTTTTGCAGACTAGTTTAGACTGAATAGAGAACTTAGTTATCATTAATAGACATAGGGTAAGTATATTCTGATTCTACCTTAAATATTTGGTAGAGTTTATTTGCTATTTTTCTTACAGGTTAAATAGAAAATATATTTGTAATCTAGTTAATAAACTTGACATTGAATAAGAATTATCAGAATAAGCATCCTCTCAGGAATCATTCCTGCCATGCTTACAGTGGCCCACTCCACCAAGTAAAACCCTTCACACTCCTAATACACCTCAGTATCCCTGCCAGTACTACTCTTGATTAAGGGTAAGGATTTTGAAGAGTAGGAGTATGAGTATGAGTCAATTTCACCTCTGGTGTATACTGGACATAGATAGATGGTAAAGGACTCCTTGTAGTCCTCAGATAGGCATCTAAGAAATGATAATGACTTACTGATATAACTCCCATAATGAAGATCATCTATATTCATTCTCTCATGCATGCTGATTAGTGAAAACACTTCCTTACAATGCAGTGAGAAACAGAGAGATCCAGACTAATAAGTCTGCTAACATCAGTTGGAAGGAACAGATGTATAGTATACCAACTCTCACAACTCTTGTTCAGTATATTTAGTATGCTTTCTTACATCAATCCAAAATTGGCTCCATACATTATAAGAAGATCCATCAGATAAAAGATCTGAAGGAATAGAATCCAGAAGAAGTGTAGTGTCTCTGCTCTTCTCCTCTGCAGTAGTATCAACAATATTTGAAAAGTCGGGAACTGACAAGGAATTGGGCACAGCTTTAGTATGATGAGATAACTTCATCCACAATGAGATTGGAGGTTTGAAAACCCCTGATCTGTTTTGATCATTAGGCAAATTGGCAGTGTAATCTGAGAGGGCATGGTCCCATCTCTGTAACAAGCAGACCCAATGAGTATTATACATAGCACAACTTTGAGAATGACATACCTCATCAGGGTTCTCTCCCCATCTCCGGTGAAGCATCCAATTGGAGCAGACTCCCAGAACAAGGAGAAGGCAGTATGCAGCGCTGAGGCCCTTCTCTTCTTTGGTACCCCACTCAGTAGCATCGCTGATCCAATACCTGGACCAGATGTTTGCCCAGGCAGGTATGCGAGCCAAAATGGCAACAGAGAGGATGATACCAAAAGAACCTGTAGCAGAACATGCACATCGAATAGCAGGATGGGAGATGTCGGATGGGAAGAGGCATAGGGAGGTTGCGATAACCGCCAACACAGCGGAGAGGACAATCCGTATGATTTGGGTGGGATGGACAATGACAGATAACGATAAGGCAAATGTACCACTGATCACATCCTCAGGAGTGAGGTAAGGTATTACGGGATGTGAATAATGACGTACCCTCCCGATAAACCAGAAAAGATAGTGGCAACAAGTTTCCACCTTCCTGCGGCTATTGCGCAGACAACCCCGGATGTCAAGGTAGTAAGAAGGAAGGAGGTCGTGCCAAGGGATGGTGATCCAGAGAGCTGCGGTATCAGTGATGCGAGTAGCGTCGAGAGATGAACTATGAGAGCATGATGGGCATGGCAAAGAGGAATAGCAAGTGGTACAACCATACCTCCGCATACATATCCCATCGTAGCTCCTCCAACGCCGCCTTCCAACATGAACCAAGAAAGGAATCTGTCATGGGGGCTGAGAGAGAAAACAGTTGGTCTGCGAAAAGTGCGAGTGCGATCCGAGGTGAAGAATGCCCCGGCAAATGCCACGATGGCGGATAGAATGATGAGAGGTATCGTATACACCAGGGAAGAGGACAACGAGCTGAGCATCACCGAGAGGGAGTCATCAGCTTCGTTACTAGACATATTGAGGATCATTCCAAGGGGCCAAGGATAGCGGATCGCAAGGGTTGACTACAAGTGCCCATGTGGGTGCACTCGCCAAGGCAGTACAGTCTGTTGGACTTGCAGCTAAGTACCGTGTAAGCTAGAGGAACAAAGCTCGAGACATGCAAGACGCGTCACGCGTATACGGTGACGCCGAGATAGTGACATGTGATCACATTTCTCGTAATACGGTAAGACTAATAGATCTCACAAATCACTACTCAGAGTGGTTGGAATGTTTAATGTAGTCCTGCACTTGGTCGACGTCCCCCAGGTCAGCAATTAATTGATCAAGACGTTATGCAGCGGAGGGGTTTCATAGTCATTCATACGAACGTAGAATAGGTTCAGTCGCGTCCTGGCCGCGGTGATGAGTGCGCCCGCGCGATTGTAAGAGTAGTGATCACCTAATAGTACCGCGGTTCCTCAGGCCTCCAGGCCCCAGCTTGAGTGCAGAGTGCGTTGAGGACAGCCATGATCATATTCTCCGTTGGCAATGAGCCCAACGTGGGTGAGGAGCAGATCACACATTGGACAATGCAGACATACGAGAACAGCAGGGTGCCATTCCAGTCGACTCCATGCAATGCAAATACATTGTAGGATGCACTGTACCTAGGAGGATCAAGGGACCTACCCAAGTGGGCCGTATCGCTTTATTGCTTGACATCTGTGTTGGTAGAAAACGTGGTTAGAGAACTTAAGATGGTGATTGAGGGAGACAAACGAGACATGATTCCGCCCAGTCCTCTGGTCATTTCAGGTGGGGGCAAATAGGACAGGCCGGCTGGCGACGACGTCGAAGAACAGACTGCCTTGGAGTGAAAAAGAAAGGAAGAGGGCGGTCAGTTGTCTCGGCGACATAACGCAAATGATCAGTCCTGTGATGTGTTCAATCATGTTGTGTGTGCACCACACCTTCGTACCAGTCGGTGTCTGTGAGATTCGATGAAGTAGCAAGTATCCTGTACTCTGTCAGATGATGATTTGATATTTGCGCAAGAGGCCGTGGATTATGATGAACGTTTCAATATACGCACGCACATACATCTACCCGAACCAACTGCGAGCGAGCCACCCCAACATAGCAGCGGTCGTCGCCGTAGCAGCGATGACATACTGAGGATCCGACGTCCACAAAGTCCAGGGGCTATGTGAAGCCATCGGCTCAACAGGCCGCATCTCCACCCCCACACCTTCGCCCTCAGCAACTTCCTCCGTTGAAGGAAGGCGGTCAACCACCACTGTCGGCTGCGAAGCATAATATACCGACTCTAGCAGGCGCGACAACGTCTCGTCCTGTTTCTGCAGTTTCGTCGCCAAATTCCTCGTCTTTTCCTCATATACCGCCATTGTCTCCTCCGTCATCTCTTGCACCTTCTTCTCAAACGTCTGCGCCAGTCTTCTCCTCTTCCACGGCTCGACGAGGATGATGGCCAATATGAAGACAAGCAAGTTGAGGCCCATGACCGTCAACTGCCCATAGGTCGACACGCTCCTGATCTTGTCTGACCATACCTGTTCTTCGTGGTACCGATGAAGAATGACCCGCATGAGCTCGCTAAACTCCCTTTCGACTTCGGATTCTGCTTGCTCCGCGACTGCTTTCGCGCGCGCTTCTTCTTGTTCGAACAGATGGTCTTGTCGCACGAGTGCGGTGAATCGGAGGACGTCGTCGTCCGTCCAAGTAGATTTACGTTGGAGGAGATCGTTGACTTCGCGTTGGGACTTTGCCCTTTGGGATACAGCCTTGTCATACTCCTCCTTTGCCCGCTTGGCGTTCAACCTGGCGGCATCGATCCTAGATTCTAATGGTGTATGGTCAGTGCACCACCCCTGCACGATGCGTCCGGTACGTACCCTGCTCTGCCACTCGCTTCTTCAACGACTCAATCTCTCCGTACCCAGTGACCTTGTTCAGCTCACTCCCGAGCTTCGAGAAGGTCTTTGCCACGCGGACAGTATACGAATCTGCCTGCTGACGTATCGTAGAAGATGTCTTTTCCGTCCATTCATTTATAAGCTGTTTGACCTGGTCTACTGGAATAGGGCGAGCAGAGGAAGATGAAGCGGCGGTGCCTAGGTCTGGAGCAGGGGCATTGTTCTCTATGGGTGGTAGTTTCTCTGCTTCCGACCTGTTCTGCCGCGCACTGGAGACATTGCGCCTGCATTGTGAGGTCGAGAAGGGCCTGAGAGGTGTACGGTAGGGCCTGAGGCCCGCAGAGAATGGCCGTAGGAAATGAGATGTGTGCAGCATGACCGAAGAGCGCCGGTCTTTTCTCTGAAGATACCCTCGGGATCCGAAGCATTCCGACCGCAGCTGCCACATATACTCGCACGATTCAATTGAGAGGTAGGAAAAAAATGCAGAGATCCATTCCAGGGCGAGAGCGACGACAAACAGATGATAAGAGTACCAGTAATGCCAACAACAATTCTAGGTAGTGCGTGGTCGTAAGATTATATACTACGGCATGGAATTAAAACCTGACACGTTTGGTGGATATGAAGAGTCACCGCGAGAGATGGAGTGAACGGTCGCTTATGACCATACATCGAGCAAGAGCCTGCTACGCTCCTTGAGCATTTTCAGCTCAGCCGCGCCCTCGACCTCGGCACTTCCACCCTTGGCCTCGCCCAAAATCTTGCACAGTGTCTCCTCGACCGACTTGCTCATGCCCTTGGCATCACCACAAATGTAGACATATCCCTTGCCGTTGATGATAGCATCCGCGATTTGTTCGTGGTCTTCCCAGATGAGGTCCTGCACGTAGATCTTGGAACCGTCGGGCTTGAATGGGGGCTCACGAGAAAAGGCGCAGCGCATCGTGAATTTGCCGTGAAGCTCCTTTGCGTATTCTGGCCATTCGTCCTTGTACAAAAAGTCGGAATTCGAGTTGCGGCAGCCAAAGTAGAGACGGATGCTGCCCCAGTCGGCGAGGCCCTCCGGACCGTTCTTTTCGATAGTGCGACGGGCCATGGCAACACGTTCCTGGATGAAACCTCGGAAAGGTGCAACACCCTGCAAGACATATGTAAATGTCGGTTTCAACTGCTGGTGATGAGTGGTACGTACCGTTCCAGGACCAATCATGATAACCGGGCTCTTGGGGTTGGTGGGCAACCTGAAAGTCGACCTGCGAACATGGATAGGAACCTTGTAGCTAGTGTCCTGTTTGTATGCACCACGAGGACCCTCGATGGCGTACTTGGGAGCCGTCATCTTGGCCGGGGTATCGTCGGCGGCTTGGCTCACGAGAGGGACATCCTCGCCATTCGCGGCCGCCTTCAAGTTGAGAAGCATGTTGGAGCCGACACCGTATACCCATCGCGGCTTGACCTTCTCGTTGGGAACAGACTCCCACTTGAGCACAACGGCAGTGACGTGGATCGAGTTGGGGTAGAGCTTGGGGCTAGACGAGATGGAGTAGTACCGGGGTTGCAAGCGAGGGATCGACGAGACGATGATGTCAAAGGGAATCTTCCAGGGAGTGGTGTTGGAAGGGTTGGGGATGGCGTGAATGTCATTACCGGCGGCCAACTGGAGAACTTCACCGAGCTTGAGAGAGCCGTTGTGGACGATGTTGTTGTACTCTTCCTTGTTGGTATTGAGCGTCTTCAAGATCGCCTCTGCCTCGGGAGTGGGAGCATACTTGGCCAATACACCAAGGATCTGACGACCGGCGAGAGCGCTAATGTCAATGTAGTGACGCAGAACGGTGACATAGGTTGTAGGGACGGGGAAGGGAACCTTGGCGAGAGCGGGGTCAAGAGACTCGATGTTGATCACGGTGTCCTTTTTGTCATACAAACCGAGCGCGGAGAGAAGGCGGTCGACTTCGATCTCGGCGTTCGATGGCCAGACACCGACGTGATCACCATGTTGGTATGTGATACCAGAACCCTCGATATTGAGCTCGAGGTGAACGCAGTTACGATCGGAACCAATGGCGAAGAGTTCGCGGGCGACAGTGATTGGGGCCGGGTAAGGGTTCTTGGCATCGTGGATACCCTTTGAGCGGGTGAGAGCACGGGCGGACAGTTCACCTGGGGTGTGATTGAGCAACGGTTGAGTGAAGTGCCGAGGAAGAACTTACCGAGGTAAACCTTCTCCTGCGGGTGATCCTCGACCTCGGTGACGGCAAAGTCGGGAGAGTCACCACCCTGACCCTCCTCGACGTTCATGGCCTTGGCAAAGGCCTCCCACATGCCATCCTTCCACTCGAGATAGTCTTCTTCCATGCTCTTGTCGTCATCACCCTCGCCACGCTCGCCGATACGGAGGGCGCCCATCTTTTCGAGATCACGATCGACGTTGCGGGCAATGGCGTTGTAGTGTTCGTAGGTCTTGTTGCCGAGACCGAAGATGACATACTTGAGACCGGGAAGCTTATGCTCGCCGTTTGAAAACTCGAAAGAGTCGTCGGAAAGGACGCGACAGAGCTCGACGGCGTTGTCGGTGGGCTCGCCCTCGCCGTAGGTGGCCATGACGAAGAAGACACAGGAGTCGTCGGGGACCTGGTCGAGGTTCTCAAAGTCGTATTCTTCGGGATCGCAGACGAGAGAAGCGAGACCGAACTTTGCCTTTGCCTCCTTTGCGAGACGAATGGCATACTCTTCCGCAGTACCCGTCTGAGAGCCGTAGAAGATGACGATGCGCTTTTTCTGGAGGGAAATATGTGAGTGCGGGGACGCAGGGAGAGGGCAGAGAATACATGCCGCCTCCTTCATCTTTGCGACAAAGTCGCGTGGGTTTCCATCGCCAGCAGATGACTTTGAGGACGGGAGTGGGGCGGACTTTGGTTTGGCAGCACCGAAGATTTGATCCTTGAAGAGGTAGACGGCGGCGAGGAGGACGCTGACGGCGAGAATGAAGACGTCGGACGAGACTGCCATGGCGGAGTCTGCGCCGGGAGAGAAGAGGCGGAGGATGGGGAGAGGACAAGTTTGTGATCGTGGCGAGTCTATATACCGGGGTCGGCTAAAGATTGATGCGCAATATAGACGACGGGCGATTTGGAGTTTCTTTGCAGTGCAGGGTTGTACATACTACTCTATAGGGACGCACGGCTTATAAGTGGTGGGATGGCGGCCGTCGTACGATTCCGGGATGGCTCAGCAGAGTGGACTAAGTACAGGGATCGAAACTGAAGGAAACCCCGTCGGTGGGAAGCTCTACGCGGTACAGTAGTCTCTACCAAATCCCCCGGGCCCCCTCGTGAAGCTGCTCAACCTCACCGGTGAGGTTCCGCTCGTCAGCCCCGAGCTCGTAAGCATACCATTTCGCCGCGAGCGCTGCCCATTCTCGCACGGCTCGGGCACTGCGAATGCTTCTTTCAGAGGGCTGCCATGCAACGGACTCTGCTGCAGCAACCCAGCATGCGTCCGCCGCCAGCCTGCCCCGCTCGCTCCAGTAGCCCTCCTCTTCCCCTACTAGCCAGATCTGACGAGCGGTCCTGACGGCCTCCTCGCCGCTGATCGCCCATGAAGCCAGCTTCGAATACAATCCGGCCATTTGCATCAACCGTTCGTCAGACTCCTTCGACAGCTCATCCCGCAGAGTGCACACTGAGCATTGGCAGTAGAACCCATAGTGGGTCTGTAGATACTCTCTACAGGCCAGACGCTGTCAACGTCATCTCATAAACGTCATCACGATTGATGCACACATTTCGAGGCCGCTTCGTATCGGTGCAGCTCCTGCAGTAGTCTGTCAATGTCTGGCCGTAGTGCAAATTCACATGAACCGCGCATCTTCTCTGACACTCTTCAACGCATGAACAACCAGTGCGCCCTCGGATTCTCTCCATGTGTACACCGTGTTGAACGCACTGGAACAGCCATGGTTCAGCCTCGCCGTCCTCGGGAAGATGCCGACGTTCTCTCCGGCCGAGATAGAATTCGTTTGAAAGACAGCCAGCGCAAGGGCCTCATGGTACCCATCCGTGTCCGGTCCATCGTTCTCGGGCAAGTTGACGTAGGAGAGGTTGTAGAACGCCCCGCGCTCCCTCGGTCCGAGTCGGGCGAGAGTTTTCAAGAGCAGGGCACCGGGCAAAGTAGACACTGTGCAAGCGGTCATCCACAGACATCATCTGCATACCATTTCCGAACGTACTTTTGGTGGGAACAGTGAACAAGGGTGCTTCGCCAAGGATCAGTTCCCCATCTCTACAAGCCGCCCGCACAGTCTGAGAAGCCCCACAAAGCCACTTGCAGATATATTCCTGGTCGCAATCGCGCCCTTCCCTTTGCCAGGCAAGTCGACTACTCTGAAGGGCACACTGGGATCTTCGTCGTCAAAGTTCACAGCTGGTGGCGGGGGTGCCTCCCAAAGCAAATACGTGTAGTAATAGTACACCGCAGAGACAAGCCCTACGACCAGCGCGAGGACATGGAGGACACGTCTGCCGGAAGCTCAAGTCTGTAGTGTTGCCGGATAGTCGACTA